>APFE031441023.1:32482-99647 GCA_000404065.3 Pinus taeda
TAAATAGATAATAAATATTAATTTGATATAAATATTAATTTGAAAAATCAAATTTACATTAGAATAATGTTCAAGAGCACTCAGTGAATAAATCTCAATATAAATTCATATCATATATTTTACTAAAGAAACCTTCCTTGTTTAGCTATGTTTTTATTAGCAAACTAATTTTATTTTATAATTATGTTATCTAATCAAAGCTGCAATTAAAATGACAAAGAAAAATCTAACTAATCCTTCTTTGTTTAACCATTCTTATTCGCCATGCAATTTTTTTTTGTATAATTATCATTTGAAACCTAAAACTAAAACAGCAAAGGAAACCAATAAAGAACTAGCAAACAAAATAATTTACGAATCTACCTAGAATCAGTCGAGCATTTGGGAAAGCAAGCTGGTCCAGCAAAACAACGAGCTGCATAGACGCCCAGATGAAGAGACTGTCAAAATAAAAAATAAAAACGTCAGGGCATTTATGTAACAAAACAAATTAATATAAATGACTGAATCTAACATGAAAATGGTTTAAATGACAATTTGAAACAGGCACCTCACCATCAAAACACATTTACAGAGCACCTAGCAGTGACTGTTAGGTACCTAGCAGTGACTGTTAGATACCCGCCCTCCTTTCCTTTGAAGTTGCGAAGATGTTTGCACTAGCGGTGGATGATTTATACTGCCTCCTCCCCTGTCACATACATACGACATGACCGATTTTGCACAGGCACAGACTCACTCATATGACAGACTCAGACTAGACTCTCTCGCACCAGACTGAGATTCACGCATACGCACTGGCATAGACTGTGACAACAGATCACACATAGACTCAGACGCCCAAGCACGCATACTCAACTACACTCTGACACCAGATCACACATAGACTTAGGCGCCCAAGCACCCAGACAAGATCAGGCATATCAGACCACAGGTACATGACGCGGAGGAAGTAAATGGGAAATTTTTGCGACCTTCAATACATATATGTACCGTTTCTTCTTAGGGATATATTGGTATCTTGTTTTCAATAACCCTTACAGAGACAAATCCCGTGAAAATTTAAAATTGATGTACCCCACCGTCATAAGAAAAAGTGGGCATAAAAACGTGAGCTGCCTTTTTTTTATTTTTTATTTCCATTCATGCTTTTGTTTTTTCAGTTTGTTTCAATCATCGCATTTTATGATCTTGATTTATAGTTACTTTTTTAAATTTAGAATAAGTTTTCAATGAACTTGGCAGAATCTACTTATGCACCAAGTGATCTTGATTTACCGTTACTTTTTTAAATTCAAAAACAGAATCTACTGATGGACCAACGGAAGCCAAAATTTTAATCGATTAGAAATGGAATTGCCAGACGTGTTAGACTGGTTAACCACGCTAGCTTTTCTTTAACGGATATATCGGTGTTTTTTCTTGAATAACCGTTTGACAGACAAATCTCTTATTTTTCCCACCAATGGGTGAAAATTTGAAAAACGAATCTTACCATATTTAACTATGTTTCGTTAATTATAACGGATGATTTTGTATTACTTATTTTTAAATTCGCGCATTATATAGAAATACTTGTTTATATATTAATAATGTATTTTTATTTTGTATATTTTATTGTAGGCTTTTATGTAGAGAAATTCTGCAACAAAATATATAGTGATTCTTTCAACGATATATAGAACTCCTTAACTTAACAACCATTTCATATTCATATATATATTAAAACAGATATATTTGACTCTTTTATTAGTTAATTGTTTCTGAAATTTTAAAATTGGTTCACACTCTTATTAAAAAAACAAAAAAAACATTTTTTTTTTCTAAATTTAGAAAAATAACAGAAGTTGCTTAATACAATGTGGATGGCAATTCTTTAAAACTATATAGATGACTTGGACAAAGACCAATTCCCTAATATGTTGCTGACAATTCCTTATTGAATTGAAAAACTTACTAACTGACTCGACTTATTAGGATTTGATCCCATGACATATAAAGTTGAAATTGTTTGAGAAAAAATTGATAAAGTGGATGATAAGGTAAGCATGATTATAAATAAGTGTAAATCAAATTTTTTTTTTTCATTTTTTTTATCATAAACCATGTCAATTAAATAAACACCAATAAAACAAGTAATTATTAATCTAAAGTAAGTGGATTCTATCTTCAAATCAAATAGATATGATGCTAAATAATAACCTTAGTGTCATAAATGTAATACTCATTTAAAGTAAGGCTATGGTATTTATGAATAGTTAGAATATATTATTCAATGGGTATCTTGGAAAATGGATATGGGTATGAGAAATCATTTAGATGGGATATTTTCTTAATGATATATATATATATATAATATAATATATAATATATATATATAATATATACAACATTTTCTTTCATATGGATATGAATCAAGAAAAAGTAAAGGATTGATAAAATTTAAATAATAATTATTTTTACCTTTCATCTAAGGAGGATATCATGGTTGTGAAGGAACCCTTGAAACTCAAGGGTGTAATGAATATTATTAAGTGTGAGAAAATAAATCCATCATGTGCATAATATGAGTGTTGATGGAAGGAAATCCATGAAGAATAGATTAGATATTTTATAGTGTACGGGAGTGAGTACACAAGGAATACTATTTTAATGATATAGAAGTTGATCGTGAAGAGAAAGAATATGAGGAAGGGTATGCCATTCATTTTGGTAATGTTGTTATGTGATTTGATATTGTATAAAATATAAAATACTATAGTTATAGGGGTATTGACAAAGTATAATGTTACTTATTAAATAATTTCAACAATGAATAATGGTTCTCAATGTTATAGGATGGTTTATTATGGCTAGAAGTCTATTTACTTATTATAAAACCAGAAAGAAATTGTGTTCTTCTATCTTGAGACAGTGTAGATCTAAAAGGAGTTAAGTGACATAGCTATCTAACTAATGATAAGAGGTTTGCATCACTAGGGATCGATATTGATTTCTTAGTTAAATATGTTATTTTTTAAATTGTGCACATTTATTTTTTGTCAACATTGAATTCTAAGTTTAATATTTGTATAACAATTGGAATAGGTTAACCCAATTCAGATCGTCATAAAATGTTGTTTCATAATGTTAGATCACAATATTTTAGATTGTCTTCACATTTATGGAAATAAAATATATGATTTATTAATCCTATTTATATTCAAAACCAATATTAAGGTTGTCTTGTCCACATGTACAGACTCTCCACCCAATCAAGAAGCTGCATAATTGATTACATTGGCATTTTGAATTCCCTTAATATATTATTCATTATACAAGTTAGGTTATCTATCTAGTTGTTATTATAACAGGCTTCATTCAATTGCCAAATGGAAACTAAGCATATCGTTTAAAATAATTATGTTTATTTCATCCTAGATTTGGCATAATCATGTAATAGATTTAGAATATATTGATATCTTGGCTTGAATTATTGGTAAGACCAATAAGTGATGGTTTTGGCATATGTATTATTTGAGTTTGAATCAAAATTGAAGTCCATTTGCATGAATTGAAATTATAATATTTTACCCATTATTGCAAGAAGCCAATAATTATGGTTCTCTCAACAATCCCACAAGGGAATTTTGTCTCCGAACCAAAACCATTGTGAGAATGTGATATGACATACCCATTAATGAGTACCATTTCAAATTCCTCTCATTCAAAAACATGCATGTAAAATTGAAAAGGTTGTTGAAACCTTGGCTTCATTAAGTAAAGACTTATGAGCCTTTTTTAAGATTACTTGTGTTATAGCTTAGGGCCCTTCTTAACATAAAAATATCATGTGACCTTACATGTGCCAAGTGAATTTGGGAGTGGTTATTACAATGAGAGAAAGGTCCACATGTACAAAGTCATTAGGAATCTCGTACTTGAGTTAAACGAAAGTGGAAAATCCACCATACATTGAATATACAAAGAAACTTTATGTCCAACATACTCTTACGAAATAAATGACTTATTTTACACTCTTAGCATCAAATATATTAAGCCGTGATGAAATCATAGTGTAGTTAAGTACATAGACAGAGAATACAGAGACTAAATGGAAGGAAGGTCTTGAATAAAAATTTTATGATGTGCACCCTATCACTTCCCTTTCACTTCTTTTGATAAAATTTATTGACATGGTTGAAAGATATTCTCCTTAATAAAAGCCCAAAATATTCTATGATAATCCTAGGTCTTAGATCAAGGATTGATCTACATCATGGAGCTTTTCCATGGGAGAGGTTTTTTCTTGTTATATAGGTGGCAGAACCCATGGGTTTTTGAACTAATGACCTTAACACCAAGGAGTGCCTTAAAAATATACCCAATCGTTATTTGTTCAAAAATCCTTGTGAAATGAGAGAGAAAATATAATCATAAAAGAATGTATGTAATTGTATTTTTCATAATCAATAGGTTAATGTGGTGGATATGCGTCACAATCACAAAGCCTTATTTTGTAAGGGGACTAGCATCCTCCTATGATTTATAATTTTTCTAATCACTCTAAATCAAATATGTAGTATCATCTCACTTATAACTCTCTCATGTCATGAAAAAATCTCACAATTAATTACATGAAACTTATAAATCACACTTAACATGTTCGTAATGGATTTTGCATTTGTTACTCAAGCAGTAGGATGGGCACATGTCAACAATATGAACTCCACACTAATAATAACTTTAACACCATGTTGGTGTTCACATACAATATGATCATTCAATATCAAAGGCATGGTTTTGTTCTTTGACACCTTCATGACAATATGGCATCAAAAGCATGGCCAATGCCATTTTGACTCCTGGCTTCAATTGGTAGGTAATTAAAAGAATAAGGAATGCGGAAGTGGGAAGAGTATAAAGGGTATTGGTAGTTGTTGGACCTTCATTTTATCACTCATTTTTCATATCGTATTGAAGCGTTGATACATTTTTCTCTAAAACTTGACTGTCATATAGAAAAATTACATTTTTTATTGATTATGAATGTTATTTTTATATTTCTTTTTTATCTGCACATGCTTTTCTTATATTATTAAAATGGAGGATTTGGATTGCATAGGGAGGTTGAGATCCCAAAAAAACAATGTCGGATTTAGGGACAACACCCATCAATCAAGGATGTCATTAGGAGTTCAATTAGATTTTCCCTCCAAGCATAAATAGGAGCATAGTTTCATAGACTAGAGAACTGACATGATTTTCAATGTTATTATTTCTCTAGTACTACCAACAACTCAAGTTGAAGTAGAATAAATCCTATCCTACTCCCTATCATTATGATAGGTTTTAAATAAAATAAAAAGATAATTTTGTTGCAATTTTAGTGTTTCTTATTTAAAAAAGGGTTCCAATAGCATCCATGAGTATGTCCCACTCAACATGAGATCCGAGAACACATGCACTCATCTCTTTTTATATTTCAATTCCATTTTAGTGTTGATTATATACTTTTGTGATAGGATTATTAATTCCTATATTACAATAAGATAAATAGTTAATTCATGTTATTTCTAGAATTTATATCTTTTTCTTCAAGCCTTTGAATAATGCTTATCTCGCTTATACTTCGCGCATTTCATTGCTATGATTTAGTTTATAATCTTTAGCACTTGAAGAATGTTTGATAATAAATCTAAGATTCCTAATTTCTATAAGGATTGACTTCTTAATAGCATCCCTTAATGTCCTAGCCCCAACAATGCATTAACCTCTTTCTTTATTCCTTCACAAATGAACAGATATCTCTATCCACACCTTCTACATTGTGAAGCAAGTTACAATGAATATCACAAGATTGATGGCATGAATCATAGAGGAATTACATGCTAAACTCCAAATTCCACCTATGCAATTACTTAGAATTTTATTTAATTTCAAATTAATATATTTTTAGTTGCATACATAGTGCATCACACCCTCGTAAGTTTTTACAAAGCCCAGTTTGACATTTAAAGTGAGGTAAGGTAATCAATATTAATTGTTGCATTAAAATTCATTTTAGAATCCATAAAATAAAAATAAAAGATCATTTCATAGTTAGTTTGCATGCATCATCAACCTAGAGATAGATATCGTATATTTTTCCTAAAAATGCCATTTTTGGGGGTATCTCAAGTACATACAAGTGATCAGGTACAATAGAAAGAGAAATATGAAGAAAACATACAAAATATTCTTGAAGAAGTTTCTAATCCACCTGAAAGTGGAGCTGGAAATTTTATCAATCCTTTATCTAATCTTGTGAATCCTGTTTCTAATAGAAAATTTAAACATAGAAGAATAACTTGAAATATTTGTGTTCTTCATTTCAAAACCAATCTAGAAAGAAGGGTGAAGAATATTAATCCTACTATTCTTCATTTCCATGACCTTACTATATAAAACCTTGGCAACGTTTTCCTCATGTTTGATGTCATTTATAGGACATATGTTCATTCTTTAGATGCTTAAAAACTCAATTTTTTCCCTTCTACCTTAAAATATTTATATTTTAGGTGGTTCATGAATTTGGAAGGGAATAACATGTTGGGAGAAAAGTGATGTTGGATTTTAAGAACAACAAGAATATCTAGTTGTGTAAAAAATTACATTATTAATTACAAGACAAGGAGAGAATCGAGAATGAAATATAACACAAATAGAATAAGATATTAAAAGAACAATTTGAATTATTTATCAAGATACTAAATAATTGCTTGAATTAAGTACAATTAAATAACACTCGCATAAACATGACTAATATGCAAGAGTTGTGGTTCCTTCTATATGCACAACTAGCAGAAAGGAAACTCTCTGTTTGCTCCAATCAACTAGCCCAAAAATGGAATTCTATGGTCTAAAATGGAGTTAGGGTTAATAGGTAGGGTCAATAACGGGCTTGGTAAGGATAGGATGAGTGAAAAATAAGTGATAATTGAAGTAATAACTAACACATGTAACTCATAATGCAAAAAATTAACAATGAATCAAAAAATATGAATAGAAGTCAAAGGATAAGGTTTCCTAGGATAAAGTGATTTGACGATAAGGTTTTGGATAAGGTTGTCCCCTTGGATAAGAAGGAAATGTTCACTTGTGGATAAGGATTCTAGGGATAAGGAAGTATGTATTAATGGATAAAATATAGCCATGTTATCACCTAGTCACTCTCACATATCGTCGTACATGGCATCCCTTACTAAAACAAAAACATATTATAAATAGTAAATAATGAAAATAATAAAACCTCCTAATGGGTAGGAAATGTAGGGTAGACATGTTAGGTAATTTTCATTTACACTAAAATCCCATGAATCATATTTATTATGTTCTCAATAAATGAGTCTCGACAATTTTTAGTCATGTTATGTACTTAACTATAAAACAACTATGTGAACCCCATCAATGAATAGCCATCTTAGGTGCTCATGTAAGAGAAATATTTTGAAAAACACTATTTTTGAAAATGTGAGGTAAAGTGAGAAAAATAATGGGAATAAGCCTCTCGTCAAAGAAATAGAAGAAGGATACTATGTCTACCATGTGGTTGCTATGAAGAAGGATGGCATTGTTTATCAAAAAAACCATCATGAATATGTCCTCAAATATATCTTGTCCCATGCTAACTTACTGGTTATTTGTATAGTAAGATGCACCCTCCATGAGTTTTGATTTTTATATATAATAGGCTACTCATGGAATTTTAACCAATATTATAAAATATGATCATAAATTAGATTTGAAGATTGTGTAAGACAATCTCAAAGATCTTCCATAGAGAGAAGTGAAAATGGTGCAACTAATTCTTGACGAAGTGGATGAAAGGGACCTTCCTCAAATTTGCAATCTAAGTTTTCTTTATTTCATTCATTTGAATATGTTGGAAGAGAAGCCTAATCCAATTTAGGAATGAAATTAGATAAGGTATACTATTGAAAATGATCATTTGCTTGACTAATTTACACCTCTAGAACCATCTATCATCTCATAAATTATCATTGGTTCTAGTATGAACTCAACTCACTTACCTTTACTTGAGCTTGTAATTTGATAGATATGGAGGACATTCATGGAGATATTAATAACATGTAACAAATTCTTAAATATTTTTTAATCAATTTTTTTCTTAACATTCTCCAACTAATCTCATAGGAGTTTTGTCTCTCAACAACATAGGAGGTCTACAACAAGGTATCAAGGAACAAAAATAATGAACATATGATTAGAAATACCTAAGTATACAATGCATATATCAAACAATGAAGTGATAGCAGTCAAAACATGACCCTTATCTTGATCCTTTGTTGGCTTCCCTTTAGTCATATTCTTGACAATATTTGATATGAAATCTACAAGTTTTTGTTGCTAAAGTACTCGAGCCATAAGATCAGTGGATTTCAACCTATAGGAACTATTTGGAAGAATTTATTTATTATATTTTTTCACTTTTCCATCTCCTTCTTAGAGTTCCCTCCCTTATCAATCAAAATATCCTTAGTGGTTTCAATTCTTTCTCCATCTATGCAATCAAGAACCCTTGATTTCTACTTATTATTCTTGCTATCTTCACGCACTGTAAGTACATGGGCCTTGGATATCTTAATATCCCCCGTGTTAATAAGATTATCATGCTCGTGAATGATTGAATCTACGAGGTCATCTATATAGTGAATCTTCTATGATTTTCCCATATAAAGTCGAGTAGTGTGGAAAGAACAAATAAACGTGGAATACTTAGGTCTTGGCTTTGAAATAACTAAGAGGATAAAGTTCTTCTCTTTTCTATGAGTGTTGCATGATTTAACTTATTTAATTAGAATATTAAACCTAGATAAGAAGTATTGTAGGATTTTTGTTTTTCTTGGGCTCAAATATGTCTATTCATTTTCCAATTAATGTCCTCTCAACTCATTCATATTTCCAAATAATCCCTCCAATTTAGTCCATGCTTCATTGGGGGTTGTACAAGCATCATGATGAAAGAGAAAATTTGTAGAAATGGAAAACCATAAGATATTATAGTCCATATCCATTTTTTTAAAGTACCTTTCCTTCTCTAGAGCTAAATTGGGATTTCATTTAGTACACATAATTACTCTATAAATTCCCTTACTGCACATTAGAAACAAGATCTTGTGCTCTCCCTCAAATAGTTGAATGGAGTATGAATCACATGGATAATGAGTTGATCCATTCTATTTGGTTTTTTCACTCCTATATGGCATACAATAATGTCAATATATTTCTGAGAAAATCCTTGAATTATTTGATACCATGTTGGATTTTAACAGGTAAAATATTTGCTTGTCTAAAAAGAAGCTATATTAACAATTGCATGAAAAATAGTGAATAGATAATGTAATAACACTCAAATATACCAAGAGACTAAAAGACCATTTTGAATTTCTTGTCAAGGGACTAAATAGTTGTGCTTGACTTGAGTACAATTAAATATAAAACTCACAAAGATGATTAATGTGCACTAGGTGTGGTTCCTTTTGCATGCACAACCAAAAGAAAATAAGTTCTTCCTTAGATCCATTTAACTAGCCCAAAAATCGAGTTGTATGGTCTAAATTAGAGTTAGGGTCAATAATAGGGTTGGTTAAGGATAGGATGAGCCATAAATAAGTGAGAATTAAAATATGAACTCACACATAGAACTCTTAGTTGAATAACTCAAGAAAGACTCCAAGAATATGACTAAAAGTTAAATGATAAGGATTCCTATGATAAAGGGATCAAAGTATAAGGTTTCGCATAAGGCATGTCCCTCGAAATAGGAAGAAATTATGCACTTGTAAATATTTAGTCTATGGATAGGGAAGTGTGCATTAATGGATAAGAAATAACCATGTCACTACCTAGTCATTTCCCAATCACTACCGCATGTCATCATACCTGGAAAATCATACTATAAGTAGTAACTAAAAATTGTAGGAGGTAATTTGCAGGTACACTAACAAGTGAAGAAAAACTTCATAAAGAAATGCATGGATTGTTGCAGTTCTAAAGACACTAGAGATGAGATCTTCGGAATAATACAAACAGAGGGTGAATCCATAGAATATTATGAAGAAATATCCCAACATAGTTACAAGAGGGCTCAAAGTTGCAAGATATATCAAGAAGCCCCAATACTTGTGCTTCTTAGAGGTGAGAGTGAAGAGTTAACAGAATTTAAAGCTCCTTGCCAAAGGAGAAATGTTCTAGTTAGATTATGATGACATAAGGAAATGTTCAAAAACTACTCTTCATCTGCAAGTAAAAATGATATGGATCTTGTGGGAGGCCCCCAAGATCTAAAATATTGAAATGGATCTTATGGGGATGGCCCCCAAGATCTGAAGAATTGCAATGCTAGGAAGAAAATGACAGAACACACAGTAAATAAAACCACAAAGAAACTTTTTATTAAAATGGAAAATAACTGTAAAAGCTAGATTATGGTGGACAATATCTCCTTTTACAAAATGGAACTTGTTACTTATAGTATTTTTCAGTTACCATACCATGGGTGAATGAATACCATGGGTGAATTTCACAATACCACGAGTCAATTCCATGGGTGAATGAATACCATGGGTGGATGTCATGATACCATAGGTTAATTCCATGGGTGAATGAATACCATGGGTCAATTCCATGAGCGAATGAATACCATTGGTGGATGTCACAATACCATGGGCAAATACCATGGGTGGATAAATACCATGAGTGGATGCCACTTAGAATACTATGGGTAAATTCCATGGGTGGACGAATAACATGGATGGATGAATACCATGGGTTGATGTCATTTTCCATTCGGATCATTCCTCCCTCCTTAAGAAGCAATGGTCCCCATTGCATGAAGTTCCCTCCTGTGAAGCTTTTGTTGAATATGAAGAGCCACTGAAGAGAAGGGTTTTATGTGGTTAACCCATAACCATGATGAACAAAGATCTGAGGATAGAGATCCCCTGTAATACTTGTGACCAACTGTGATACTGACAGTGTGCGGCCTAGCAAATGGACTTCGATGAGTGTAGGTTTGTGGATGACCCATAACTATGATGAACAAAGATCCGAGGATAGAGATACCCTATAATGCTTGTGACCAACTATGATATTGAAAGTGTGTGGCCTAGAAAATGGACTTCGATGAACTGTGGGTTTGTGTATGATCCATAACCATGACAAATGAAGATCCGAGGAAAGAGATACGCTGTAATGCTTGTGACCAACTATGATACTAACAGTGTGCGACCTAGCAAATGGACTTTGATGACAAGGATTTTGTGTAGTTGACCCATAACCATGAAATTAGTTGTTGATGAAGTAGCAGGTGCCTACATGGCCTGGGGTGGGAGGGCACATATCCAGATAACCCAAGCCGAATGCTACTATGCTAAAACTGATGAGTGTAAAGCAAGTGCCTACTAAAGTGGGGTGATAGGGCGCGTCTCCAATGGGAACCCGCTCTGAATGTTGCTCCAGAATTAAATGGACATAACTCGGTCAATATAAATTAGAATATTTATTGAAACCTATTTTTGGAAGCAGAAGGACCATTTTGCATCTTCCCATGTGTTGGATTATCTAGACACCCAAGAATCTCCAATTTGCACTGTAATTTTTCCACCGTCACAAAAGTTTTGAAAAAATAGTTGATTTTAAATCAATGATATCTCCCACATCCGAACTCCATTTCGACGAATTTGTTTTTTGAAATTGGGTGACCTTTCGAGAGGAACTCAGATCTAGAATCATTGTTTTGAAATTCTGCACAAAAATAGCAAAAAATTATAAGAGAGTCATCTTCCACTAGATGTCAAAAAACAATCTACAACATAGCTGATTTAAATTAGCGATATATCCCTCATCCAGACTTTGATTCAGTTGATTTTTTTTTTTAGGTTTGGTATTTTTTCACAAGGAATCCAGATCTAGTGTTTGTTTTTGTAAATTTTGTACCAAATGTTTCAAATCTGATCTACAAACTCGCCGCCCAAAAACATTCCTGCAAAGAAAATGAAAAAAAAAAGTCTTCCTACTTGGCCCAAGAAAATGCTCTATGGAGGACGTAGCATATGCCTAAAGTTTGTTGAATATTGCTACAAAATTTGAAATTGAAATATGCATCAAACCCTCATTCCCATGGAATCCGAGCTTACTCTGATACCGTTGATCTGGATTTTGGGGGGGAGGCCCACAAGATCTAAAAGATTGAAATGGATCTTGTGGGGGAGGCCCCCAAGATCTGAAAAATTGAAATGCTAGAAAGAAAATTGATGTACCCCACCGTCATAAGAAAAATTGGGCATAAAACGCAGACTCAGACTCTCTCGCACCAGACTGAGATTCACGCATACGCACTGGCATAGACTGTGACAACAGACCACACATAGACTTAGACGCCCAAGCACGCATACTCAACTACACATAGACTTAGGCGCCCAAGCACCCAGGCAAGATCAGGCATATCAGACCACAGGTACATGACGCGGAAGAAGTAAATGGGAAATTTCTGCGACCTTCATTACATATATGTAGCGTTTCTTTTTAGGGATATATTGTTCTCTTGTTTTCAATAACTGTTACAGAGACAAATCCCCTTCCACAAATAAGTGAAACTTTAAAATTGATGTACCCCACCGTCATAAGAAAAAGTGGGCATAAAACGTTACCTGCCTTTTTTTTATTTTTTATTTCGATTCATGCTTTTGTTTTTTCAGTTTGTTTCAATCATCGCGTTTTATGATCTTGATTTACCGTTACTTTTTTAAATTTAGAATAAGTTTTCAATAGCCTCGGCAGAATCTACTTATGGACCAAGTGATCTTGATTTACCATTACTTTTTTAAATTCAAAATAAGTTTTCAATGATCTCAGTAGAATTTACTGATGGACCAACCGAAGCCAAAATTTAAATATATTAGAAATGGAATTGCCAGACGTGTTAGACTGGTTAACTATGCTAGCTTTTCTTTAACGGATATATCGGTGTCTTTTCTTGAATAACCGTTTGACAGACAAATCTCTTATTTTTTCTACCAATGGGTGAAAATTTGAAAAATGACTTGTACTATTTTTAACTATGTTTCCTTAATTATAACGGACTATTTTGTATTACTTATTTTTAAATTAGCACATTATATAGATATACTTGTTTATATATTAGTAATGTATTTTTATTTTGTATATTTTATTGTAGGCTTTTATGTAGAGAAATTTTGCAACAAAATATATAGTGATTCTTTCAACGATATATAGACCTCCTTAATTGAACAACCATTTCATATTCATATATATATTAAAACGGATATATTGGACTCTTGTATTAGTTAATTGTTTCTGAAATTTTAAAATTGGTTTACTGGTATTAAAAAAACAAAAAAACATGTTTGTTTTTTTTTGATTTATATATTTTAATTTTCACTTTTCTAAATTTAGAAAAATAACCTAAGTTGCTTAATACAATGTGGATGGCAATTCTTTAAAACTATATAGATGACTTCATGATTCTTCTCAAGGACAAAGACCAATTCCCTAATATGTTGGTGACGATTCCTTATTGAATTGTAAAACTTACTTACTGACTCCAGCTATTAGGATTTGATCTCATGACATATAAAGTTGAAATTGTTTGAGGAAAAGTTGATAAAGTGGATGATAAGGTAAGCATGATTATAAATAAGTGTAAATCAATTTTTTTTTTTTTTTTTTTTATCATAAACCATGTCAATTAAATAAACACCAATAAAATAAGTAATTATTAATATAAAGTAAGTGGATTCTATCTTCAAATCAAATAGATATGATGCTAAATAATAACCTTGGTGTCATAAATGTAATACTCATTTAAAGTAAGGCTATGGTATTTATGAATAGTTAGAATATATTATTCAATGGGTATCTTTGAAAATGGATATGGTATGAGAAATCATTTAGATGGGATATTTTCTTAATTGCTATAAATATATATATATATATATATTATATATATTCTTTCATATGGATATGAATCAAGAAAAAGTAAAGGATTGATAAAATTTAAATAATAATTATTTTTACCTTTCATCTAAGGAGGATATCATGGTTGTGAAGGAACCCTTGAAACTCAAGGTTGTAATGAATATTATTCAAGTGTGAGAAAATAAATCCATCATGTGCATAATATGAGTGTTGATGGAAGGAAATCCATGAAGAATAGATTAGATATTTTATAGTGTACGAGAGTGAGTACACAAGGAATACTATTTTAATGATATAGAAGTTGATCGTGAAGAGAAAGAATATGAGGAAGGGTATGCCATTCATTTTGGTAATGTTGTTATGTGATTTGATATTGTATAAAATATAAAATACTATAGTTATAGGGGTATTGACAAAGTATAATGTTACTTATTAAATAATTTCAACAATGAATAATGGTTCTCAATGTTATATGATGGTTTATTATGGCTAGAAGTCTATTTACTTATTATAAAACCAGAAAGAAATTGTGTTCTTCTATCTTGAGACAGTGTAGATCTAAAAGGAGTTAAGTGACATGGCTATCTAACTAATGATAAGAGGTTTGCATCACTAGGGATCGATATTGATTTCTTAGTTAAATATGTTAATGTTTAAATTGTGCACATTTTTTTTTGTCAACATTGAATTCTAAGTTTAATATTTGTATAACAATTGGAATAGGTTAACCCAATTGAGATCGTCATAAAATGTTGTTTCATCACGTTAGATCACAATATTTTACATTGTCTTCACATTTATGGAAATAAAATATATGATTTTTTAATCCTATTTATATTCAAAACCAATATTAAGGTTGTCTTGTCCACATGTATAGACTCTCCACCCAATCAAGAAGCTACATAATTGATTACATTGGCATTTTGAATTCCCTTAATATATTATTCATTATACAAGTTAGGTTATCTATCTAGTTATTATTACAATAGGCTTCATTCAATTGCCAAATGAAAACTAAGCATATTGTTTAAAATAATTATGTTTCTTTCATCATAGATTTGGCATAATCATGTAATAGATTTAGAATATATTGATATCTTGGCTTGAATTATTGGTAAAACCAATAAGTGATGGTTTTGGCATATGTATTATTTGAGTTTGAATCAAAATTGAAGTCCATTTGCATGAATTGAAATTATAATATTTTACCCATTATTGCAAGAAGCCAATAATTATGGTTCTCTCAACAATCCCACAAGGGAATTTTGTCTCCGAACCAAAACCATTGTGAGAATGTGATATGACATACCCATTAATGAGTACCATTTCAAATTCCTCTCATTCAAAAACATGCATGTAAAATTGAAAAGGTTGTTGAAACCTTGGCTTCATTAAGTAAAGACTTATGAGCCTTTTTTAAGATTACTTGTGTTATAGCTTAGGGCCCTTCTTAACATAAAAATATCATGTGACCTTACATGTGCCAAGTGAATTTGGGAGTGGTTATTACAATGAGAGAAAGGTCCACATGTACAAAGTCATTAGGAATCTCGTACTTGAGTTAAACGAAAGTGGAAAATCCACC
Source organism: Pinus taeda (assembly GCA_000404065.3). NCBI lineage: Eukaryota > Viridiplantae > Streptophyta > Pinopsida > Pinales > Pinaceae > Pinus > Pinus taeda. Next base: position 48,048 of record APFE031441023.1, read on the forward strand.
ATACATTGAATATACAAAGAAACTTTATGTCCAACATACTCTTACGAAATAAATGACTTATTTTACACTCTTAGCATCAAATATATTAAGCCGTGATGAAATCATAGTGTAGTTAAGTACATAGACAGAGAATACAGAGACTAAATGGAAGGAAGGTCTTGAATAAAAATTTTATGATGTGCACCCTATCACTTCCCTTTCACTTCTTTTGATAAAATTTATTGACATGGTTGAAAGATATTCTCCTTAATAAAAGCCCAAAATATTCTATGATAATCCTAGGTCTTAGATCAAGGATTGATCTACATCATGGAGCTTTTCCATGGGAGAGGTTTTTTCTTGTTATATAGGTGGCAGAACCCATGGGTTTTTGAACTAATGACCTTAACACCAAGGAGTGCCTTAAAAATATACCCAATCGTTATTTGTTCAAAAATCCTTGTGAAATGAGAGAGAAAATATAATCATAAAAGAATGTATGTAATTGTATTTTTCATAATCAATAGGTTAATGTGGTGGATATGCGTCACAATCACAAAGCCTTATTTTGTAAGGGGACTAGCATCCTCCTATGATTTATAATTTTTCTAATCACTCTAAATCAAATATGTAGTATCATCTCACTTATAACTCTCTCATGTCATGAAAAAATCTCACAATTAATTACATGAAACTTATAAATCACACTTAACATGTTCGTAATGGATTTTGCATTTGTTACTCAAGCAGTAGGATGGGCACATGTCAACAATATGAACTCCACACTAATAATAACTTTAACACCATGTTGGTGTTCACATACAATATGATCATTCAATATCAAAGGCATGGTTTTGTTCTTTGACACCTTCATGACAATATGGCATCAAAAGCATGGCCAATGCCATTTTGACTCCTGGCTTCAATTGGTAGGTAATTAAAAGAATAAGGAATGCGGAAGTGGGAAGAGTATAAAGGGTATTGGTAGTTGTTGGACCTTCATTTTATCACTCATTTTTCATATCGTATTGAAGCGTTGATACATTTTTCTCTAAAACTTGACTGTCATATAGAAAAATTACATTTTTTATTGATTATGAATGTTATTTTTATATTTCTTTTTTATCTGCACATGCTTTTCTTATATTATTAAAATGGAGGATTTGGATTGCATAGGGAGGTTGAGATCCCAAAAAAACAATGTCGGATTTAGGGACAACACCCATCAATCAAGGATGTCATTAGGAGTTCAATTAGATTTTCCCTCCAAGCATAAATAGGAGCATAGTTTCATAGACTAGAGAACTGACATGATTTTCAATGTTATTATTTCTCTAGTACTACCAACAACTCAAGTTGAAGTAGAATAAATCCTATCCTACTCCCTATCATTATGATAGGTTTTAAATAAAATAAAAAGACAATTTTGTTGCAATTTTAGTGTTTCTTATTTAAACAAGGGTTCCAATAGCATCCATGAGTATGTCCCACTCAACATGATATCCGAGAACACATGCACGCATCTCTTTTTTATATTTCAATTCCATTTTAGTGTTGACTATATACTTTTGTGGTATGATTATTAATTCCTATATTACAATAAGATAAATAGTTAATTCATGTTATTTCTAGAATTTATATCTTTTTCTTCAAGCCTTTGAATAATGCTTATCTCACTTATACCTCGCGCATTTCATTGCTATGATTTAGTTTATAATATTTAGCACTTGAAGAATGTTTGATAATAAATCTAAGATTCCTAATTTCTATAAGGATTGACTACTTAATAGAATCTCTTAATATCCTAGCCCCAACAATGCATTAACATCTTTCTTTATTCCTTCACAAATGAGCAGATATCTCTATCCGCCCCTTCTACATTGTGAAGTAAGTAACAATGAATATCACAAGATTGATGGCATGAAGGATAGACGAATTACATGCTAAACTCCAAATTCCACCTATGCAATTACTTAGAATTTTATTTAATTTCAAATTAATATATTTTTAGTTGCATACATAGTGCATCACACCCTCGTAAGTTTTTACAAAGCCCAGTTTGACATTTAAAGTGAGGTAAGGTAATCAATATTAATTGTTGCATTAAAATTCATTTTAGAATCCATAAAATAAAAATAAAAGATCATTTCATAGTTAGTTTGCATGCATCATCAACCTAGAGATAGATATCGTATATTTTTCCTGAAAATGCCATTTTTGGGGGTATCTCAAGTACATACAAGTGATCAGGTACAATAGAAAGAGAAATATGAAGAAAACATACAAAATATTCTTGAAGAAGTTTCTAATCCACCTCATCATGGAGCTGGAAATTTTATCAATCCTTTATCTAATCTTGTGAATCCTGTTTCTAATAGAAAATTTAAACTTAGAAGAATAACTTGAAATATTTGTGTTCTTCATTTCAAAAACCAATCTAGAAAGAAGGGTGAAGAATATTAATCCTACTATTCTTCATTTCCATGACCTTACTATATAAAACCCTGGCATCATTTTCCTCATGTTTGATGTCATTTATAGGACATATGTTCATTCTTTAGATGCTTAAAAACTCAATTTTTTCCCTTCTACCTTAAAATATTTATATTTTAGGTGGTTCATGAATTTGGAAGGGAATAACATGTTGGGAGAAAAGTGATGTTGGATTTTAAGAACAACAAGAATATCTAGTTGTGTAAAAAATTACATTATTAATTACAAGACAAGGAGAGAATCGAGAATGAAATATAACACAAATAGAATAAGATATTAAAAGAACAATTTGAATTATTTATCAAGATACTAAATAATTGCTTGAATTAAGTACAATTAAATAACACTCGCATAAACATGACTAATATGCAAGAGTTTTGGTTCCTTCTACATGCACAACTAGCAGAAAGGAAACTCTCTCTTTGTTCCAATCAACTAGCCCAAAAATGGAGTTCTATGGTCTAAAATGGAGTTAGGGTTAATAGGTAGGGTCAATAACAGGTTTGGTAAGGATAGGATGAGTGACAAATAAGTGATAATTGATGTAATAACTAACACATGTAACTCATAATGCAAGAAATTAACAAAGACTCCAAAAATATGAATAAAAGTCAAAGGATAAGGTTTCCTAGGATAAAGTGATTTGACGATAAGGTTTTGGATAAGGTTGTCCCCTTGGATAAGAAGGAAATGTTCACTTATGGATAAGGATTCTATGGATAAGGAAGTATGTATTAATGGATAAAATATAGCCATGTTATCACCTAGTCACTCTCACATATCATCGCACATGGCATCCTTTACTAAAACAAAAACATATTATAAATAGTAAATAATGAAAATAATAAAACCTCCTAATGGGTAGGAAATGTAGGGTGGACATGTTAGGTAATTTTCATTTACACTAAAACCCCATGAATCATATTTATTATGTTCCCAATAAATGAGTCTCTACAATTTTTAGTCATGTTATGTACTTAAGTATAAAACAACTATATGAACCCCATCAATGAATAGCCATCTTAGGTGCTCATGTAAGAAAAATATTTTGAAAAACACTATTTTTGAAAATGTGAGGTAAAGTGAGAAAAATAATGGGAATAAGCCTCCCGTCGAAGAAATAGAAGAAGGATACTATGTCTACCATGTAGTTGCTATGAAGAAGGATGGCATTGTTTATCAAAAAAACCATCATGAATATGTCCTCAAATATATCTTGTCCCACTCTAACTTACTGGTTATTTGTATAGTAAGATGCACCCTCCATGAGTTTTGATTTGGATATATAATAGGCTACTCATGGAATTTTAACCAATATTATAAAATATGATCATAAATTAGATTTGAAGATTGTGTAAGACAATCTCAAAGATCTTCCATAGAGAGAAGTGAAAATGGTGCAACTAATTCTTGATGAAGTGGATGAAAGGGACCTTCCTCAAATTTGCAATCTAAGTTTTCTTTATTTCATTCATTTGAATATGTTGGAAGAGAAGCTTAATCCAATTTAGGAATGAAATGAGATAAGGTATACTATTGAAAATGATCATTTGCTTGACTAATTTACACCTCTAGAACCATCTATCATCTCATAAATTATCATTGGTTCTAGTATGAACTCAACTCACTTACCTTTACTTGAGCTTGTAATTTGATAGATATGGAGGACATTCATGGAGGTATTAATAACATGTAACAAATTCTTAAATATTTTTTAATCAATTTTTTTCTTAACATTCTCCAACTAATCTCATAGGAGTTTTGTCTCTCAACAACATAGGAGGTCTACAACAAGGTATCAAGGAACAAAAATAATGAACATATGATTAGAAATACCTAAGTATACAATGCATATATCAAACAATGAAGTGATAGCAGTCAAAACATGACCCTTATCTTGATCCTTTGTTGGCTTCCCTTTAGTCATATTCTTGACAATATTTGATATGAAATCTACAAGTTTTTGTTGCTAAAGTACTCGAGCCATAAGATCAGTGGATTTCAACCTATAGGAACTATTTGGAAGAATTTATTTATTATATTTTTTCACTTTTACCTCTCCTTCTTAGAGTTCCCTCCCTTATCAATCAAAATATCCTTAGTGGTTTCAATTCTTTCGCCATCTATGCGATCAAGAACCCTTGATTTCTACTTGTTATTCTTGCTATCTTCGCACACTGTAAGTACATGGGCCTTGGATATCTTAATATCCCCCGTGTTAATAAGATTATCATGCTCGTGAATGATTGAATCTACGAGGTCATCTATATAGTGAATCTTCTATGATTTTCCCATATAAAGTCCAGTAGTGTGGAAAGAACAAATAAACGTGGAATACTTAGGTCTTGGCTTTGAAAGAACTAAGAGGATCAGGTTCTTCTCTTTTCTATTAGTGTTGCATGATTTAACTTATTTAATTAGAATATTAAACCTAGATAAGAAGTATTGTAGGCTTTTTGTTTTTCTTGGGCTCAAATATGTCTATTCATTTTCCAATTAATGTCCTCTCAACTCATTCATATTTACAAATAATCCCTCCAACTTAGTCCATGCTTCATTGGGGGTTGTACAAGCATCACGATGAAAGAGAAAATTTGTAGAAATGGAAAACCATAAGATATTATAGACCATATCCATTTTTTTAAAGTACCTTTCCTTCTCGAGAGCTAAATTGGGATTTTATTTAGTACACATAATTACTCTATAAATTCCCTTACTTCACATTAGAAGCAAGATCTTGTGCTCTCCCTCAAATAATTGAATGGAGTATGAATCACATGGATAATGAGTTGATCCATTCTATTTGGTTTTTTCACTCCTATATGGCATACAATAATGTCAATATATTTCTGAAAAAATCCTTAAATTATTTGATACCATGTTGGATTTTAACAGGTAAAATATTTGTTTGTCTAAAAAGAAGCTATATTAACAATTGCATGACAAAGAGTGAATATATAATGTAATAACACTGAAATATACCAAGAGACTAAAAGACCATTTCGAATTTGTTGTCAAGGGACTAAATAGTTGTGCTTGACTTGAGTACAATTAAATATAACACTCACAAAGATGATTAATGTGCACTACGTGTGGTTCCTTGTGCATGCACAACCAAAAGAAAATAATTTCTTCCTTAGATCCATTTAACTAGCCCAAAAATCGAGTTGTATGGTCTAAATTAGAGTTAGGGTCAATAATAGGGTTGGTTAAGGATAGGATGAGCCATAAATAAGTGAGAATTAAAATATGAACTCACACATAGAACTCTTAGTTGAATAACTCAAGAAAGACTCCAAGAATATGACTAAAAGTTAAATGATAAGGATTCCTATGATAAAGGGATCAAAGTATAAGGTTTTGCATAAGGTATGTCCCTAGAAATAGGAAGAAATTATGCACTTGTGAATATTTAGTCTATGGATAGGGAAGTGTGCATTAATGGATAAGAAATAACCATGTCACTACCTAGTCATTTCCCAATCACTACCGCATGTCATCATACCTGGAAAATCATACTATAAGTAGTAACTAAAAATTGTAGGAGGTAATTTGTAGGTACACTAGAGATGAGATCTTCGGAATAATACAAAGAGAGGGTGAATCCATAGAATATTATGAAGAAATATCCCAACATAGTTACAAGAGGGCTCAAAGTTGCAAGATATATCAAGAAGCCCCAATACTTGTGCTTCTTAGAGGTGTGAGTGAAGAGTTAACAGAATTTAAAGCTCCTTGCCAAAGGAGAAATGTTCTAGTTAGATTATGATGACATAAGAAAATGTTCAAAACTACTCTTCATCTACAAGTAAAAATGATCTGGATCTTGTGGGAGGCCCCCAAGATCTAAAATATTGAAATGGATCTTATGGGGAAGGCCCTCAAGATCTGAAGAATTGCAATGCTAGGAAGAAAATGACACAACACACAGTAAATAAAACCGTAAAGAAACTTTTTATTAAAATGGAAAATAACTGTAAAAGCTACATTATGGTGGACAATATCTCCTTTTACAAAATACAACTTGTTACTTATAGTATTTTTCAGTTACCATACCATGGGTGAATGTCACAATACCGCGAGTCAATTCCATGGGTGAATGAATACCATGGGTGGATGTCATGATACCATGGGTTAATTCCATGGGTGAATGAATACCATGGGTCAATTCCATGAGCGAATGAATACCATTGGTGGATGTCACAATACCATGGGAAAATACCATGGGTGGATAAATACCATGAGTGGATGCCACTTACAATACTATGTGTAAATTCCATGGGTGGATGAATAACATGGGTGGATGAATAACATGGATGGATGAATACCATGGGTTGATGTCATTTTCCATTCGGATCATTCCTCCCTCCTTAAGAAGCAATTGTCCCCATTGCGTGATGTTCCCTCCTGTGAAGCTTTTGTTGAATATGAAGAGCCACTAAAGAGAAGGGTTTTATGTGGTTAACCTATAACCATGATGAACGAAGATCTGAGGATAGAGATCCCCTGTAATACTTGTGACCAACTGTGACACTGACAGTGTGCGGCCTAGCAAATGGACTTCGATGAGTGTAGGTTTGTGGAAGACCCATAACTATGATGAACGAAGATCCGAGGATAGAGATACCCTATAATGCTTGTGACCAACTGTGATATTGAAAGTGTGTGGCCTAGAAAATGGACTTCGATGAAGTGTGGGTTTGTGTATGATCCATGACCATGACAAATGAAGATCCGAGGAAAGAGATACCCTGTAATGCTTGTGACCAACTGTGATACTAACAGTGTGCGACCTAACAAATGGACTTTGATGACAAGAATTTTGTGTAGTTGACCCATAACCATGAAATTAGTTATTGATGAAGTAGCAGGTGCCTACATGGCCTGGGGTGGGAGGGCACATCTTGAGATAACCCAAGCTGAATGCTACTATGCTAAAACTGATGAGTGTAAAGCAAGTGCCTACTAAAGTGGGGTGATAGGGCACGTCTCCAATGGGAACCCGCTCTGAATGTTGCTCCAGAATTAAATGGACATAACTCGGTCAATATAACTTAGAATATTTATTTAAACCTAGTTTTGGAAGTAGAAGGACCATTTTACATCTTCCCATGTGTTGGAAATCCTTATCTAGACACCCAAGAATCTCCAATTCGCACTGTAATTTTTCAACCGTCACAAAAGTTTTGAAAAAATAGCTGATTTTAAATCAATGATATCTCCCACATCCGAACTTCGTTTCGACCAATTTGTTTTTTGAAATTGGGTGACTTTTCAAGAGGAACTCAGATCTAGAACCATTGTTTTGAAATTCTGCACAAAAATGGAAAAAAATTGTAAGAGAGTTGTCTTCCACTAGATGTCAGAAAAAGATATACAACATAGCTGATTTTAAATTAGCGATATCTCCCTCATCCAGACTTTGATTCAGTCGATTTGTTTTTTTAAGTTTGGTATTTTTTCACAAGGAATCCAGATCTAGTATTTGTTTTTGTAAATTTTGTACCAAATGTTTCAAATCTGATCTGCAAACTCGCCGCCCAAAAACATTCCTGCAAAGAAAATGAAAAAAAAAAATTCTTCCTACTTGGCCCAAGAAAATTCTCTATGGAGGACGTAGCACATGCCTAAAGTTTGTTGAATATTGCTACAAAATTTGAAATTGAAATATGCATCAAACCCTCATTCCCATGGAATCATAGCTTGCTCTGATACCGTTGATCTGGATTTTGGGGGGGAGGCCCACAAGATCTAAAAGATTGAAATGGATCTTGTGGGGGAGGCCCCCAAGATCTGAAAAATTGCAATGCTAGAAAGAAAATGACAGAACACACAATAAATAAAACCACAAATAAAATTTTTATTAAAATGTATAAAAAGTGTAAAAGTTACATTGTGGTGGACAATCTCTCCTTTTACAAAATGTGACTCGTTACTTATAGCATTTTTCAGTTATAATACCATGGGTCAATTCCATGGGCGAATGAATACCATGGGTGGATGTCACCACGGGTCAATTCCATGGGTGAATGAATACCATGGGTGGATGTCACGATACAATGGGTTAATTCCATGGGTGAATGAAAACCATGGGTGGATGCCACAATACCATGGGAAAATACCATGGGTGGATGTCACTTACGATACCATGGGTGCATAAATATCATGAGTGGATGCCACTTACAATACCATGGGAAAATTCCATGGGTGGACGAATAACATGGATGGATGAATACCATGAGTTGATTCCATTTTCCATTCCAATAAAAAAAGAACGAGGGTAGTACAAAGTATTCCCCAAAATATTTAAAATCTATAGCTACAAATCTCATAAAAAATGAAATACGAAGGTTGTTAGAATACTTGAAAACAATCTTCTACATTCATTCGATATGTAAACGGATACCATGAATAGAAAGACAAAGTGAGAAGATTCTATTATAGCCTTGGTTATTTTCTACCTCAATTGAAGAAAGAAACATGCTAATTAGGAATGTACAAATATCATAATTGATTTCTATGGCATTTTTCAAGAGCATAATCTAATGAGAAAATTCCCTTCAATACATAGGTTGAAGGAAGCATACCAAGGCACATAATTTTGCATGAAGTGGTTATGCTCCATTAATAAAAGGAGTTAAGGACCAACGAGGCATTCCTAACAAGCTATTTGAAACAATATACAACCAAGTAGTTAGGCCTCTCAATAAGGTATCTGTTATCATGAAAGGCTAGAGAAGGAGAGGACCTACACCATATAAAAAAAATGACCTGGCATTGTAAGTTTCAAACATCCACCTTCCATGTTAAGGCCCACCTGATTCTCCTTCTTTATTTACTCTTGTTTTTCATGTTTATGTCATATATTTTTCTAATCCACCTTCCATGTTAAGGCCCACCTGATTCTCCTTCTTTATTTACTCTTGTTTTTCATGTTTATATCATATATTTTTCTAGGTTTTTTAGGTACTACACACACCATATGTCATAGGTCTTGGGCGTGTCTATGGGTTAAGAGTACTCCATCACTATTGGGGAAATCTTGTTAAACACTAAATAATATAGAATCTAAGGAAAATTTAACAGTAGATATTTCAATGATTTTATTATATTTGTTGTGATGAACTATTCCAATAGAATATTGACATAGATATATTTTGTTTCATAGCTGAGGAAATATATCGGAAGTAATAAGTTAGATTAAAATAGAGGAGCTTAAGATTCTATAGCAGCCTTCTAGGCCATATATATAAATTAAATCCATAAACAATAGATATTTCTCTATACTTTCACATTTCCATACAAGGGAAAAGAGAGTAAGAAGCCTCACCTTCGAGTTGAGTTTTCTTCTATAAAGACTTCAAGAACTAATCAATAAGAAATCAATCATTTATTTTATCCTTGCATGGACCACTTCTTATATGCATATCATGGAGATGATGCATGTATTCATAGTATGATGGAGATTGGTAAGTATCTCAATCCTTGTGTCATGGAGAACTATATGTTAAAGAAAGGTTATGAATAATTTGGAAATGGATTCAATGGTTTATTTTATCCTTGCATGGACCACTTCTTATATGCATATCATGGATATGGTGCATGATAGAAGTATTCATAATATGATGGAGATTGGTAAGTATCTCAATCCTTGTGTCATGGACAACTATATGTTAAAGAAAGGTTATGAATAATTTGGAAATGGATTCAATGGTATAAAAAAATTGGATGGGTTATTAATGTACCATTTGGTGGCCACACTTGTTAGGGTGCATTGAAACAATTTCAGAGACATTGACCCATCCAAAATGTTATTAAATAAGCCCAAAGGTGGAAGGAATGACATGGTTGTAAGGATCATCTCTAAATGTCCCTTAAACTTGTGGACATTTTAGGGTAGCTTGGTTGCCATAACTAGCCAAGTAGAACTATGTTGAGCTTGATCATTGTTAAGTTCAGTCAAATCTATGGAGTTCAACCACACCATATAAGCTAAGGTACATTTTTTTTAATGATTGGGTTTACTTGGGTTAGGATTATTTCTCATCATGGTGGGAATGAAATTTGTAGTTGGGCTAGATGAAGGTAAACTAGTTGAAAGGGCATTAACTTTAAGTACATTTGAGCGAAATTTCCTTGAAGGGGATGGGGCTTAAAAATCTATATAATATTAAAATTTCAACTTTGAGGATAATGAGATTTAAGGAGAGCTAGGATGATTAATTCTAACTCATTACATAGGATATAGCACATGACTAGTAATACTTGAAGGGGATATTCCATCAAGTCTATAAGAGTATCCCTATAAGAGTATCCGTAGGAATGTAATGATTCCTAAGTGTAAATACCTATCCTAAAATACAATTAATTTTTCAAAAGAAAGTCACAAATCCAAAAAATAAGCAAGAAGTAGTGAATCAAAAGCACCACATGCTTAGGTGGTGCAATAAGTGGTTTCAAGTATGTTTGAATCATAATATGGATTCAATAAGTGAAATTTCCATCCAAATACTATCCAATAGATAAACATTTCCATCCAAATACTATCTAATAGATAAACTAAAAACACTTAAATAGACCTAGACTATGACCCTTTGAAACCCTTTCTAAAAGAATGGTTAAGGTGAATATTAAAGAAAGACGATGAAGAGTATAAATAAAGGCTTTAAAAATAGCTACCATGAGAGGTTATGAAATCCAGCACATAGATGAATGAAGGTATGAATAATATATTTATATCTATAAGAAAATGGTGATTAAATCCCACTAGCCCATAAAAATATGTATTCGGAACCTTCCCTCCTACAAAAGCTACACATGTAGGAAACTAGTATTATGATCTCTAAGCTACCTCTTAATAGATATAAGCTACCTCTTAATAGATATATGCAATATATTAACTTTCCTTCACATTAAAACAAAATGGTTGGGGGCATATTCAGTAATGAAAGAGTTAGAAGTCTTAAACAAACCTCAGTTCCAAGCATGGCATTATCCTCTCCAAAGAGAGAAATCATTACTTAATGGGCCTATATTTTATCTATTAGAAAGAAGTTCAATTTACCTAAATATTTTACCAATATGTTACATATATGAAATGGTTGTGGTCAATTATTCCAATTCCTATCACCACAAGCCTATAAATTAACTAAAAAAATATTTTGGTCTCAAGTGGAAGATTTAATGTGTTAAGTGGTTAATTTCAGGCTAATATTTGGGTCATGAAACAAGCATATAATTAATAAATAAAATATGTATACTTTTGGTTTAACTAACTTGAAAATAATTTCTCGAAATAGAATAACTCATAATTAATAAAATTTGAATCCAAATGATAACTAAAAATTAAGACAAATACTAAAGTAAAAGGAACTTTTTATTTATGTGAGTGATATGTCTTGATATAAATAAGCACCAATCAATTTATATTGAGAAGCATGAGTTCCTATTTCAACGTGCCTATAGGATAGGACTAGGACTAAATTATTATGCAATTTGAAATTTAAAAGTAAAGATGAAAAAGTCAAATGTTAAGAAGCAAAGAGGTTCGTCTCTTTAACTCTACTAACTTTTCATTTATAAACCAAAGGCATATTATAACATGAATGGAAGTTGAAAATAAGTATCTACGTAGTTGGAAAAATAACAGGACAACACTTAAAAAAAAGCTAAATGAACAAGGAAGGCTACATGGCAGCAAGTCCTTGCCCGTGAGAAGGGTTTGATCTGATTAGTTTTCCTGCATGGGCCTTCAACAATAGCTAGCACTAGGCATGACAAACTTATAGTATATATGATGAAGCTCCAACATTCAGTACCTTTCTATCAGATATAAGAAACATATCTTGACTGTGGATAGGCTTAGGCTTGATATTTTTGCTGATCACTTTTTGATTTTAAAGTACAACAAATTTTAGAATAATCTCATACATCATTGAAATTTCACTTTTTCATCTTTGTAAAAGTACATGGTTTGAAAATAAACTAAATTAAGCCACTCTATGACCATTGTCCAATTGATCAACCGCAGAATATGAAATTGACATTATTCAATTCAAGTTGTGGAATGTATTAACAGTTTTAGAATAGTCTCATACATTATTGAAATTTCACTTTTGCATCTTTGTAGAAGTACATGCTTTGAAAATAAACTAAATGAAGCCAGTCTGTGACCATTGATCCAATTGATCAAGCACATAGTATTAAACTGATATACTTCAATTCAAATTGTGAAATGTATTACATTAATGATTAACTAGAAGAACTAGTATAGAAGAATTAGTATTTGAAAAACAGGAATGATAATTTCAAAGGATTATACAATTAGGATAAATTTTGCACTTGTTCCAACTCTGGTTGAATAGCACTAGGTAATGTATTTATTGTTTAGCTCTATGATAATATAAGACAACAACAACCAAGATAATATATTTATTCTTTAGTTCCATGATAATAGAGGACAAAAACCACCAAAATTTTTTCTGAGAGAATGAATATAGACCATTAGTGTTATATTTGTTAGATATGCTCAATGCAACGTAGATTTAAGTTGAATGCATATCAATTTGCACACTTCATATCAATGCGCACACTTCATATATAGTGTTTTTAAATTCAAACTCACAAACAACAAATATGAAATAATATATTTAATAAAAATAGCAACTTACAACAACCAAACTCCAGATTCAAAGTAGCAGGAAACAAAGGCGTAATCAAGAACCTTGTATGCAAGGAAATTGTGAAATAAGGGAGCTAATAGAAACAACATTTGCAACCCACATTGTAATTTATAACCAAAAGCGTAAAGAACACAATGATTTAGACTAATAAAAAATCTAACCAAAAAGGAATAGGGAAGCTTATAAAGCAACATTTGAAACCCAAAATGTAGTTTTTGACAACAAACTTAAAGAACACAATGATTTAGACCTCAATAACTTAAGGAAAATTCCTAGAGATATACTATTAGTAGTAGCATAAAACGTTAGGATGGTAATCCATCACAAATGGGGATAGAGTTAAAGAGGACACACAAAAAAAATGTATGAAAAATATCTTGCTAATATTCTTTTATTTGTGGAAACTACAAAATGAAATTATGGCCAAAACTATGGATTCTAGATACATAACAATGTCAACACCGATAGTTGAAAATATTTGAAGAAGTTTCGCAATGGTAATAGAGTTTACAAAAATGATAAGGACAATCAAAATAAATAACATTCCCTCAATCTGATGAACCAAAATAGGTTGAATGTTAGGGAATAGAAATGATAGTTCATATAAAAAAATTCAAGAAGTTTCATAATGGTAATACGGTTACCGAAATGATAAGGGACAATCAAAATATATAACATTCCCAAAATGACAATAACCAAAAATAGAATGTTTGGTAGGTGAAATCAAATAGAATACTTTGATGAAACCGAATGCACTATTGTTGTACCTATTTACATGAACGTATGGCATATATTGATCATAAAACTTAAACAAAAAAATATTGTTATAGAAAGGCTTATCAAAATGATATTTGGTTTGAGTTCTTACCTGGTTCTCACTAGAATTTGTAAGAGAGCATGTATTATTATTGTTTGTGGTAGGAATGTTGCTAATCACATGAATTTAAAGCCCAACCCAATGGATGAAGTCCGAACGCTTTTTTGCAATCGATATTTTCGGTCTGGGAGTGAGAGATAAAATATGTGATTCAGAAGCATGGAGAGGCTGCTTATTTTCCTTTCAAAATCATTTCATTCCATTGCAATAGATTCTCAAAAAATGTAGATAGATCTGAGTACAAAATAGTTTTCTATCATTCAAAGATCTTGTAGTCTGCATAATGATGTGTGATTCTGGCTACATATACTACTTGAATTCAGGTCCTTGAGTTTTAGAACTTAGTAGTAAGATCACAATTAGAAAAGTTTGTCATACCCATTGGCTCCAAAATCTAGTACTTATATTTTATTGGAAAATTATCTAATTTTCAATATTTTCATGAAAAAAAAGAAGAGAAGGGGAATAGCGAAAACAAAGTATATGAGAATATGATTTTTGAAGCGGTTCATCAGATGTTGTTGCCATGCTACTTATTTTTCTCTTTATATATTCATTCTCTTCTGACCACCCAGACAATAGATGGAGAATAAGACCAGTCGTCACAATCGAGACAGGTTCTTCGGTCTTCTTTCCCACTAGAGTTGCTTTGATGGACATGCCGCAGAAGCACGTAGACAACCTAGATAGATATATTTTTTCAGGGGAAGTAGGAATATGCCACATGGAAGATACTTCCCCACCCCACAATCCTCTTTACCCGCCCCAGGTTGCTAACCAAGAATCTTCTAATTGGTTTTTATTAGGACATGAAACCCATTCTTGGGATGATTGTCCACACCGAGTCCTTGTAGTAATTGTTAATATTAAAAAAAAAACATAATACCAACATCCTTGACTGTGATCAAATGAATTCATGTTATTAGATAATAACATCTAATCTACAAAAAGAAATGAAGCTGAAAAAATATAATAATACGTGATTTTATAAAAACTAAATAATGCTCACATAGAACAGAGCCCATGGTTAACTTACTGAAAAGGTAAAAAGAGTCTTCCTCCAAATGGCATGGTATATGATTGACTGGTTGTGGATCTTTGTCCTGTACAAGCGCTTAGATAGGTTGGTTGGCTTGGGCCATATTGATTTCTCAATGCTCTTTGGAATAGTGATGGCATATTGGTGGCGATCGAAGAATCTGAACTTAAGTCTAACTGTTTTCCTATATTTCTAAATCTGATCCAAATATTCCAGTAAAATGTACTAATTTGCTATTTTATTTTTTAATTTTTTTTAAATGATACAAAGTATGAGAATATTAATAAAATTGATAATAATAATAATAAAATAAAATTAGTTAATTAATTAAAAAGAGAGGCTTGTGACGCTAACCTTGTATGCATGCGTGTGGGAGATATTGATTCCCAAGTTCTATTACACTGACCTTGCATGTATGCCAAGTGTGGGAGATATTGATTCCCAACTTCCAATCTATCATAGCGTGAAGCCACCACAACCTTCACCAATTATAGTTTTATCACCTCCAACATTCAAAATTTCGATGGATGGCGTAGCAAACGTACAAAATCAGACATAGCGGTCATGCACATAGGGCCATTCAAGGAAGGGAGGTAGTGGTTTTCATTAAGTTATTGATTGATCGATGGCACTACTTGGTTCAGCTCAGGAACTCGACCACCTGTAAAGGAATAATGGCTTGCATAATCCTCTCACTTTTAGCATATGTCCTTTACCAAAAGGCCATCCTTAGCCATCCTTAGCCAGAATAAATAGAAAACTTCCTTAACATAATGTTATCTCTGACTTGGGCCTGGTCGCCATAATTCAAAAGTAAAAGGTGCAAGTACAGTTGGTCGACCCCCTACTCAAGGAGGCTACTAAGCGAATACTACGCCTTCTTAAACGGATACCAATATATACATCGCCATAGGAGGATGAAAGGCATGGAAGGCAATAGAGAATGAACATATGAGGAAAGATAGGGAAGGCAATAGTGCAAGCAATAAGGCAATATAGCAAGCTAACTGTTTGAGATTATAACCTGCATAAGAACCAACCCAGATATAAGTACTCACAGAGCGTCACTTCAACAATTCCATGTTTAATTTAGAAAGTGTTGTATTTGTTAATTTAGCTAATACTATGATAAAATTATAGATTTAGCAAATTTGGGCTTATGATGCTTTAGTAGTCTCAACATATTTCTGAAAATAACATGGAAAAAAGTTCATCACAGATGTAGTCTCAAGGCACATTGGTCCAGTCCTCGAAACCAAAGCTAAAATAAATCACCAGGTTGAATAAGGTATGGTCTTTCAAACTCTTATATAAACTCAAGACTTTTCCCTCATTGTTTTAATAACAGCGATTTGCAACAATTACCATCTGAAGCTTGGCATGGGAAAAAGTTGTAGTCACATTCTACTCTAATTTATTTATATTTGCAAAGCCGAGAAGGGACATAGTGTTATTATGTGGGCCTCGACTCCCTAAGTGAAGGTGCTTTAGTTCCAAAGTGGTGCTCCCCTACATACATGAGAAGCGGTGAGCCAGAGCATGAAATATAAGCAGATGCGTAAGGAACCCACCTAGTCCATATAAAAGAGTGTGTGTGAGGTGCATGGACACTTAGTTGAGGATTCTGTTTGGCTTCTACTGCTCCAAAAAGCTCTAAGGCTCCTTACAATATTCTTTGTTGAAGATCCCAACAAATATTTATTAGATGCCTTACAATCCATAGAACAGGGAGAAATTTGTTATAGGCAACCCATAAATAGTTACAAAATTTGATATAACTTCTCAGGATGATATCAAACTTTATCTGACTTAATTTTCATGCATCAACTTGTTGGCTTGCCCAACTTGCGATTTATGGAAACAACTAGCTTCAATCGATTTATATATGTGTTTCCCACTTGAAATAGAGAGAGCCTCTCATTCGGCCCAGGGAAGTGGAGTTTGCTCCAGTTCCAAAAACCACTTCATTTGCCATTATTTATGAAAAATAAGATTTCATTTTTTTGGGGTTAGACGAACTAGGTCTAAGAAACTAGAGATTCTTGTTAATAAATTCTAGCCTTTCATCTCGTTTCTATCTGCCTGCTAGGAGTCTTTGAACTTGAATTCTCATATGTACATGATCCTCACATATCCACTATATATGATCATACATAGAGACATTGTACTTGTCTCTAGATTTCCCACCGCCACTGGAACAACCAAAGGAACCCATCGTAGTCCACACGCATAAAAAATGTGTATGAGAGGTGCGATACATATTTGAGGATTATGCGGAGACTCGCAACAAATCCCAAAGGCCAAACTAGCATATCTACGTCCTAGCAATGAAAAAGAATAATAATCCGATGAATGCATCTGTCCAAAAAAACACTACCTTTGTTGGTATTTTCAATGGTAATTGAGGGGGCACTGTGTCACTTTTAGGATCGAGCTAGTTATTGCAACTGTGCACCAGAGCTTTGGGCTGGTTACTGTAAATGTGAACAAGAGCTAGCACTTAACAGATAAGTTAACAGACAAGACAGACAAGCATGGATAGGCAAGAAGAAAGAGGAAAGGGAGACCTACCACTCACTATTAATTTGTTGAAGAGGGTGAGATTTCTGTTGGGAATTTTTTGATAAATTCCAAAACAAAATCACTGAACAGAAAGTAATACTCTGTTTTTACACAGGATCTTAGCACAGGGAAGCAAATATTGTTTCTGGACAAATATTGTTTCTGGGCAGAACAAAGTTTCACACATGCCTAATAAAACTTGTATTTATTAATAAAACAACATCTGTTACAAAATAAAAGATCTTCCTCTCAACAAAGGGATTACACCAGCAACACCTCAGTTCGAGTTCCAAAAGGATTACTCTGACACTCCAAAAAAAAATACTGTCTCTGTTTGCAAAATGTTACACTGCTGTGTGTAAAATTTTCATTACATTCACACGCTACTGCGTTTCAATTTCATATTCAACAAAAGAAAATTACATTCATGCTGCTGCATGCTCCTTTTTTTTTACTTCGCACTGCTGTGCGTATTTTTCACTTCCATTACATACGCAAAACAACATAAAAAAATGACATTACATATTTTTTTTACTTATGCCCTAAGACAAAAACTCCCGTGAAATAAAAAACTATAAAATTAAAATCTTTACCAAAACTTACCAACCCACAGTAAATTACATTTATTGTTTTACTGACATTCACTGTTTTACTGACGGTCAAAATGAAACTTTTACTCCACGCCAATTTTATGTTGCAGGCCTGTACTTCATGCGATTTGCGATTTGATCCCATCACACAATCGCATTCGGCGGAAGAAGAAAAAGAACAGAGCACTAACATATGGTTCGATTTGCGATTAGATCGCATCGCAACATCGCAATCGGAAGAAATCAAGTGAGGAGACGAAGGCTCCAAGCATGCATGCAATTTGCGATCTGCGATCTCATCGCATCACAAGGAAAAAACATGTAGTTTTCTGAAGTGATAACGCGGCAGTTTGAAATTAGATTTCAACACTCCCCTTTAATTTCAACTGCTAGGTTATTAGTCATACTAAGACGTTTTCTTAAAAACTCAAAATTTTTATGTCCCAAAGGCTTGGTCAAAATGTGCGCAACTTGTTCTTGAGTGCTGCAATGTTGTAAAACGATTTCTCCATTGTTCACCAATTCTCTGATGTAATGGAACCTTGTATCAATTTGTTTCGTTCGTTTGTGAAACATAGAATTCTTGGATAGGGAAATATCTGAGCTATTGTCACAAAAAATAACTGTTGCTTTTGCTTGCGCTTGGCATAGGCTCCTTAACATCCTTCTCATCCAAACCGCTTGACACGCTGCTGCTGTAGCTGCCACGTATTCTACCTATGCTGTAGACAACGCTACAATAGGGTGTTTTTTAGAAGCCCATGAAATAGCTCCTGAACCCATGTGAAAAACATAACCGGATGTGTCTTTCCGATCATCTACACTTCCCGCCCAATCGCTATCAGTGTATCCTATTAAATCTGAACATTCTGAGACAATATATAGAACACCAAACCTTTTAGTACCTTTGACATACCTCAGAATTCTTTTTGTTGCCTGCCAATGTGCTTCTTTTGGCCTCTCCATGAATCTAGAAATTAAACGAACAACTAACATTATATCTGGCCTAGTTGCAGTTAAATACATAAGGCTGCCAACTATGCTCTTGTACACGCTAGGATCAAAATCCTTACTACTGTCCTCTTTGCTGAGTTTTAATCCCATCACTGTGGGAGTGATTGCTGCCTTGCTGTCCTGCATGTTAAATCTTGCCAACACTTCATTAACATATTTTTCCTGTGAGATAAAAATCCCATTTTCATTTTGATCTACTTCTATTCCTAAGAAGTATCTCAGCAAACCGATGTCAGTCATTTCAAATTCTTCTTTCATGACTGTTTCAAAGTTTTCAATGAGATGGTCAACATTACCTGTAAAAATAACATCATCAACATATAACACAACAATTAGTATTTTACCATCCTTTTCTTTGATGTAGACGGTGGGTTCTCCCTCACACTTTTAATAAATAGCCTATCCTACTCTAGCATAGCATATCCTAGCCTAGCCTACTCTAGCCTACTCTACTCTATCCTACTCTAACCTAGCCTACCCTAGAATTTCCTAGCCTTATGTTTCCTAGCCTTACCTAGCCTAGCCTAGCCTACAATACTTTAGCCTAGCCTATCTTATTATACTATATCCTACTCCATCCTAGCCTACTCTAGCCTTGCTTATTCTAATATAACTCTACCCTGGACTACCATAATGTAGCCTAACCTACTTTGGCATAACTTAGTCTAGAATACTCTAACATACATAGCCTATCCTGGCCTAACCCAACATATCCTACTCTAGCACAACCTAGTATATCCTAGCCAACTCTATGCCACTCTAGCCTAGCCTAACACACTCTACCCTCATCTATCCCAGCCTAGTCTAGCCTTACTACTCTACCCTTTCCTACCTTAACCTAGATTAGCCTACTCTTGCCTAACCTAGCCTAGCCTAGCCTACTCTACTCTAGCCTACTATAGCCTAGCCTACTATATCCTACCCTATTCTACTTTATCTTACTCTACCCTAGCTTATTCTAGTCTAACCTACTCTTGCCTTGCCTGGCTTAGCCTACTCTTCTCGGGCCTCGCCTAGCCTACTTCAGCCTACTTAGTCTTAGCCGAAACTACTCTACCCTTTCCTACCCTAACCTAGGTTAGCCTAATCTTGCCTAGCCTAGCCTACTCTACTCTAGCCTACTATATCCTACCCTATTCTACTTTATCTTACTCTACCCTAGCCTATTCTAGTCTAACCTACTCTTGTCTGGCCTGGCTTAGCCTACTCTTCTCTGGCCTCTCCTAGCCTACTTCAACCTAGCGAGGCCTAACCTACCTTATCCTACTCTATCCTATCCTATCCTACCCTATCCTATCCTATCCTATCCTACCCTAGCCTAGCCTATCTTTATATTTCCCTATCCTATTCTATTTCAACCTACTCTAGACTAGGATAGCCTACTCTATCCTACTCTAGCCTAACTTATTCTAGTCTAATCTACTCTACACTAACCTAGCTTAACCTACTGTACTCTAGCCTACTAAGCTACTCTAGCCTAGCCTAGCCTACTTTAGCCTACCTTAGCCTAGCTTATCTTAACCTACTCTATCCTATCCTATCCTAGCCTACTCTATACTATTATACTCTAGCCTAACCTATCCTACTCTAGCCTAGCTTAGCCTAATCCAGCCTAACATACTCTAGCCTAGTCTATTCTAGTTGAACCTACTCTAGCCTAGCCTAGCTTAGCCTACTTTATCCTAGCATATCCTAATCTAGCCTACTCTAGCATAGCCTAAACGAACATAGCCTACTCTACTCTAGCATAACCTAGCCTACTTTAGCCTAGCCTACACTAGCCTACCTTAACCTACTCTATCCTATCTTATGCTATCCTAGTCTACTCTATCCTATCCTAACCTAGCCTACTCTAACTTATTAGCCTACTCTAGCCTAGCCTATGTTGTTATAACCTACTCTAGCCTAATGTAGCCTTCTCTACTCTAGCCTTGCCTAGCCCAACTCTACTGTATATTGGCTTAGCCTACTATGCTCTAGCCTAGCCTACCCTAGTCTAGCCTACGTTAGCCTACTGTAATTATCCTATCCTAGCATAGCCTAGCCTTCTCTACTCTAGCCTAGCTTAGCCTACCTTAACTTATTCTAGCCTATTATAGCCTATCCTATCCTAGCCTACTCTACTTTCACCTACCCTAGCCTAGAATACCTTCACCTACTCTATCATATCCTAGCTTACTCTAGCCTAGACTAACTTTAGCTACTCCACTCTAGCCTAACCTAGCCTACTTTAGCCTACCCTAGCCTACCATACCTTAACCTACTCTATCCTATCCTATCCTAGACTACTCTAACCTATCTTAACCTAGCCTACTCTAACTTATTAGGCTAGACTAGCCTAGCCTATGCTAGTATAACCTACTCTAGCCTAACCTAGCCTACTCTACTCTAGCCTTACTTAGCCTAGCCTAGCCTAGGTAACTCTACCCTAGCTTAGTTTAGCCTACTCTACTCTAGCATACTAGGCTACTCTAACCTAGTCTACCTTACCCTACCCTATCCTATCCTAGTATAGCCTATCCTAGCCTAGCCTACTCTAACCTAGGTTAGCCTAGCCTAGCTCGCTTTAACCTATTGTAGCCTAGTATAGCCTATCCTAGCCTAGCCTACTCTACTTTAGCCTACCCTACCTTAACCTACTCTATCTTATCCTATCCGAGCCTAGTCTACTCTATCGTATCCTATCCTAGCCTAGCTTAGCCTACTCTATCCTATCATATCCTAGTATAGCCTATCCTAGCCTAGCCTAACCTACTCTACTCTAGCCTAGCCTAGCCTATCCTAGCCTACCGTAACCTACTCTACTCTAGCCGAGCCTACCTAGCCTACACTAGCCTACTCTACCCTAGATTATCTTAGCCTACTCTAGCCTAGCCTAGCCTAGCCTACTCTTTCCTAACCTAGTCAAGTCTACTTTTTCCTAGCCTAGCCTAGCCTACTTTAGACTAGCCTACTCTAACCTAGCCTACTCTAACCTAGCCTACTCTAACCTAGCCTACTTTAGTGTAGCCTAGCCTACTCTAGCCTAGCCTATGCTAGTATAACCTACTCTAGCCTAACCTAGCCTACTCTACTCTAGCCTTACCTATCCTAGCCTCTCGTGGCTAATTCTACACTAGCTTAGGTTAGCCTATTCTACTCTAGCCTAGCATAACCTAGCCTAGCCTACCTTAGCCTACTCTATCCTATCCTAGCCTAACCTACCTTAATGTACTCGAGCCTAGTATAGCCTATCCTATCCTAGCCTACTCTACTTTAGTCTACCCTAGTCTACCCTACCTTAACCTACTCTATCCTATCTTATCCTATCCTAGCCTACTCTACTCTAGCCTAGCCTAGCCTAGCTTAACCTACTCTACCCTAGCCTAACCTAGCTTACTCTAGCCTAGCCTACTCTGTCCTAGCCTAACCTAGTCTACTTTTCCTGATCCTCACTCTAGGCTAGCCTAGCCTAGCCTACTCTAGCCTACTAGCCTGCTCTAGTGTAACCTAGCCTAGCCTACTAGTCTACTCTAATGTAGCCTAGCCTACCCTACTAGTCTACTCTAATGTAGCCTAGCCTACCCTACTAGCCTACTCTAGCCTACTCTAGTCTAGCCTAGTTTGTCCTATCCTATTCTATTCTTACTCTAGCCTAGCCTAGTTTATCGTATCTTATTCTACTGTTACTCTAGCATAGCCTAGTCTACTCTATCATACCCTAGCCCAACTTAGTCTACTCTAGCCTAGCTTATTCTATTCTAACCTACTCTAGCCTAGCCTACCTTAGCCTACTCTATCCTATCATAGCCTATCCTAGCTGGCTCTAGCCCATTCTATCCTAAGCTAGCCTAGACTAGTCAAATGTGGCCTACTAAACTTATAAGAACTTATATATACATATTGTAGTTTAGACAATTAATAAAACATGTATTCAAAATAATTCATTCAACTATTTTTTCATTATACATTATTTATTTTCAATTAAACCCTATATAAGTTTAAAGGATATATATATATATATTATATATATATATATATATATATATATAATATATAGATATAGATATAGATATAGATATTACTTGACCCATTTAATAAAAGAGATATTCAGATCAATTTAAAAAAAACATTTACATTCAAAATTAGATGTTATAATGTAAATTTAGATATAAAAGCAATATCATTTTATATTAAAAAATTCAAACAATTTTTCATTATATTATTTAATTAAACAAAATATATCATATGACATTATTAATAAATATATATTAAACGTAACAACATTAATTATCTAAATTCTAAAATCATTTAAAGAATAAATTAATTTCAATAATATTAATATAAATAAATTATTTAAAAATTAAGATATATAATATTATTAAAAAATTAAACATAATAAAAATAATTTAAAATAAATTATATATATAAACAAAATCCGGTGTACAACTTTATGGGATATTAATGAACAACATATTTTAAAAATTTGACAGGGCCATTCAAAATATTGTGATAATGCCATTTAATATAAAACAACATCGTTCCAGAAATTAGATTTAATTATCTGAGAATGGCAGCGTGAAAAATTGAATTTGAAGCCACAGATGACACCAACTAATTTGTAAACTCACACCAAAGTGCATTTAATTTAAATAAAACTAAAATATACCGAAATTACACAGTACACCACAGGACACTAGTACAGTAGTGCAGAAAACGCATTGGAAAGTTTAAACATACATGGAGATGAAACTAAACTGAAATGACTTAATAAACGCCCCATGTATGGATGGAATAATCTGAATAGAATGAATGGGTAGGGAAGAAAGATTCATTATGAACAGAAAAACGGGAGATGGGAGTTATTTCTGGTGATGAAGGGTTTCTAGGTTACTCTCCAGGAAGGCGAAGACGACGGTTCCCATTATTTTCTTTGTTTGTCGATTTCAGTTATTTTTTTCAGTTTGTTGACAACAACGAAGAGATGCTCTTTTCGAAATCCCAAGGGTGGATTACTAATAATATATATAATGTTATCAATTAATTAATGGGTGATGGGGATATATGTTATTGGTCTTTTTAACAGATATAAAATCCTTTGAACGACATATTAATTAATGAATAAATAATATTGTAAACCTTGATAACTCTGGGAACAGGGGTAAGAAAGAAGCTACTGACAAACATTGATCAACAAAGAAAAGGGAGATGAGGGCTATTTCTGGTGATGATGAGGGCTATTTCTGGTGATGATGAGGGAGATGAGGGTTTCTTATGATGAGGGTTACCATTATTTTCTTTGTTTTTGGATTTCAGTTTGTTCACAGCCAAGGAAAAGATGTTACCCTCGAAATCCCAAATGTGGAATACTGATAACGAACTATCCATATATATAATGTTATCAATTCATTAATGGGTAATGGCCGTATATGTTATTTCTGTTGGATTTTAACAAATACAAAATCCAATGAGTAACCTATACTCTCCCAGCACTAATAAATTGATAACATTGTATGCATTGATAGCTCTGATAACATAGGTAAGAAAGAAGCTACGGACAAATATTGATCGCTATAAAGAATGAAATTGACCAAAACTCAAACACCAGCGAATTCGCCACTATTTGGGCTATTGTCAGAAATTGCTACTTAGAAAATATTCTGGAGCTGTGGCGGTAGCGATAAAACCAACACAGAAAAAAAATAAATTTGACGACTGATTCCCTACTCATAATCATATAAGTGTGTGCTTTCAAGGCCGAAGAAAGAATAATAAATTGATGGATTGAAGGTTACAAACCGGAGAAGGGAGAATCCACAGAGTACTGAATTTCCAGAGGTCAAAAGGAGTTCATTCCTTCCGTATGCAATTCCCTAATTACTAGTGCCATTCAACTTCTCCATTGGCCGATCGCTATAAAGAAGGAAATTGACCAAAAGTCAACCACCTAGGACTCGCACTCTTCAGCCAATTCGCCACTATTTGGTCAGAAATTGCTAGTTAGATAATATTCTGGAGCTGTGGCTGTAGCGATAAACCCAACACAGAGAAAAAAGAATAATTCAACTACTCATTCCCTACTCATAATCATATAAGCCTGTGCTTTCGAGGCAGAAGAAAGTATAATAAATTGATGGATTGAAGGTTCCAAACAGGAGAAGGGAGAATCAAGAGAGATTACTGAATTGCAAGAGGTCAAGATTTGAGTTCACTCATTCCATATGCAATTCCCTAATTACTAGCGCCATTCAACTTCTTCATTGGCCGACTGATTGGTCGATCTAGTTAACCTCGTGGAGTTCTTCCCTGTAGAGAAGAAGCTAAAGGTTGCTTTCACTCTATGGGTAATCAACAACTTACCTTGGTTTCTTGGATTTCATGCACTGAGGTACTAAAATGTATTGAAACCTAGACAACTTACTTTGGTTTCTTGGATTTCATGCCCTGAGATACTAAAATGTATTGAAAACTAGATTTCAAATAGTTAGTTCCACCCATTTACTACTTCCCATAGTAAATAAGCACCTTGTCCCTATAATTTGTGGCAGCTGATAATACGATAAAAGCCACCCTTCTCACAGAGACTTATTTAATTAAAAGAGAACAAAAATTATTTAATAAAATGCGCTTTCGAAATTCATGTTTATGAAATTTCTCTGCCTTATTCCATAATATTTCAAACTTCAGCTAATTGATGATAAAAAAGCAGGCAACCCAGTGAAAGGAAATAGAGAAATTTTTAAGGAAGAAACTGTCAGGATATTGAACTGAGGTGATTTAGGCAACTACCCCTTTATGAATGGGTTTAGTGTTTTTAATACAGTATTTTTTAATTAGACTTAGTTGTTCATTACCTGTTATTGATTGGGAATGTTAATATAATAATATAGAAAAGAATTTAAAATAAATACATTACCATGGTAGGAAATTTTTTAAAAATGGTTTATATGGCAAGTAATTTTGAGAAACCTTGGTAAGAAATAAAATTCAGAGTAAAAACCAGTCTATCATTAAATAGATAATAAATATTAATTTGATATAAATATTAATTTGAAAAATCAAATGGACATGAGAATAATGTTCAAGAGCACTCAGTGAATAAATCTCAATATAAATTCATATCATATATTTTACTAAATAAACCTTCCTTCCTTGTTTAGCTATGTTTTTATTAGCAAACTAATTTTATTTTATAATTATGTTATCTAATCAAAGCTGCAATTAAAATGACAAAGAAAAATCGAAAAATCTAACTAAGCCTTCTTTGTTTAATCATTCTTATTAGCCATGCAATTTTTTTTTTGTATAATTATCATTTCAAACCTAAAACTAAAACAGCAAAGGAAACCAATAAAGAACTAGCAAACAAAATAATCTACGAATCTACCTAGAATCAGTCGAGCATTTGGGAAAGCAAGCTGGTCCAGCAAAACAACGAGCTGCATAGACGCCCAGATGAAGAGACTGTCAAAATAAAAAATAAAAACGTCCGGGCATTTATGTAACAAAACAAATTAATATAAATGACTGAATCTAACATGAAAATGGTTTAAATGACAATTTACAGAGCACCTAGCAGTGACTGTTAGATACCCGCCCTCCTTTCCTTTGAAGTTGCGAAGATGTTTGCACTAGCGGTGGATGATTTATACTGCCTCCTCCTCTGTCACATACATACGACATGACCGATTTTGCACAGGCACAGACTCACTCATATGACAGACTCAGACTAGACTCTCTCGCACCAGACTGAGATTCACGCATACGCACTGGCATAGACTGTGACAACAGATCACACATAGACTCAGACGCCCAAGCACGCATACTCAACTACACTCTGACACCAGATCACACATAGACTTAGGCGCCCAAGCACCCAGACAAGATCAGGCATATCAGACCACAGGTACATGACGCGGAGGAAGTAAATGGGAAATTTTTGCGACCTTCAATACATATATGTACCGTTTCTTTTTAGGGATATATTGGTCTCTTGTTTTCAATAACCGTTACAGAGACAAATCCCCTTCCACAAATAAGTGAAAATTTAAAATTGATGTACCCCACCGTCATAAGAAAAAGTGGGCATAAAAACGTTAGCTGCCTTTTTTTTATTTTTTATTTCGATTCATGCTTTTGTTTTTTCAGTTGGTTTCAATGATCGCATTTTATGATCTTGATTTATCGTTACTTTTTTAAATTTAGAATAAGTTTTCAATGACCTCGGCAGAATCTACTTATCCACCAAGTGATCTTGATTAACCGTTACTTTTTTAAATTCAAAAACAGAATCTACTGATGGACCAACGGAAGCCAAAATTTTAATAGATTAGAAATGGAATTGCCAGACGTGTTAGACTGGTTAACTACGCTAGCTTTTCTGTAACGGATATATCGGTGTCTTTTCTTGAATAACCCCGTTTGAACAGAATCTACCGATGGACCAACGGAAGCCAAAATTTTAATAGATTAGAAATGGAATTGCTAGACGTGTTAGACTGGTTAACTACGCCAGCTTTTCTTTAACGGATATATCGGTGTCTTTTCTTGAATAACCCCGTTTGACAGACAAATCTCTTATTTTTCCTACCAATGGGTGAAAATTTGAAAAACGAATCTTACCATATTTAACTATGTTTCGTTAATTATAACTGACGATTTTGTATCACTTATTTTTAAATTAGCGCATTATATAGAAATACTTGTTTATATATTAATAATGTATTTTTATTTTGTATATTTTATTGTAGGCTTCTATGTAGACAAATTCTGCAACAAAATATATAATGATTCTTTCAACGTTATATAGACCTCCTTAATTGAACAACCATTTCATATTCATGTTTATATTAAAACAGATATATTGGACTCTTTTATTAGTTAATTGTTTCTGAAATTTTAAAATTGGTTCACACTAGTATTAAAAAAAACCAAAAAAGCATGTTTTTTTTTTAATTTTCTAAATTTAGAAAAATAACCAAAGTTGCTTAATACAATGTGGATGGCAATTTTTTAAAACTATATAGATAACTTGGTGATTCCGCTCAAGGACAAAGACCAATTCCCTAATATGTTGGTGACAATTCCTTATTGAATTGAAAAACTTACTAACTGACTCTACTTATTAGGATTTGATCCCATGACATATAAAGTTGAAATTGTTTGAGAAAAAATTGATAAAGTGGATGATAAGATAAGCATGATTATAAATAAGTGTAAATCAATTATTTTTTTTCATTTTTTTTTATCATAAACCATGTCAATTAAATAAACACCAATAAAACAAGTAATTATTAATCTAAAGTAAGTGGATTCTATCTTCAAATCAAATAGATATGATGCTAAATAATAACCTTGGTGTCATAAATGTAATACTCATTCAAAGTAAGGCTATGGTATTTATGAATAGTTAGATTATATTATTCAATGGGTATCTTTGAAAATGGGTATGGTATGAGAAATCATTTAGATGGGATAATTTTCTTAATTGCTCTATATCTATAATATATATATATATATATATCTATCTATCTATCTATCTATCTATCTATCTATATATATATATATATATATATATTATATATATATATATTCTTTCATATGGATATGAATCAAGAAAAAGTAAAGGATTGATAAAATTTAAATAATAATTATTTTTACCTTTCATCTAAGGAGGATATCATGGTTGTGAAGGAACCCTTGAAACTCAAGGATGTAATGAATATTATTCAAGTGTGAGAAAATAAATCCATCATGTGCATAATATGAGTGTTGATGGAAGGAAATCCATGAAGAATAGATTAGATATTTTATAGTGTACGAGAGTGAGTACACAAGGAATACTATTTTAATGATATAGAAGTTGATCGTTAAGAGAAAGAATATGAGGAAGGGTATGCCATTCATTTTGGTAATGTTGTTATGTGATTTGATACTGTATAAAATATAAAATACTATAGTTATAGGGGTATTGACAAAGTATAATGTTACTTATTAAATAATTTCAACAATGAATAATGGTTCTCAATGTTATAGGATGGTTTATTATGGCTAGAAGTCTATTTACTTATTATAAACCAGAAAGAAATTGTGTTCTTCTATCTTGAGACAGTGTAGATCTAAAAGGAGTTAAGTGACATGGCTATCTAGCTAATGATAAGAGGTTTGCATCACTAGGGATCGATATTGATTTCTTAGTTAAATATGTTAATTTTTAAATTGTGCACATTTTTTTTGTCAACATTGAATTCTAAGTTTAATATTTGTATAACAATTGCAATAGGTTAACCCAATTGAGATTGTAATAAAATGTTGTTTCATAATGTTAGATCACAATATTTTAGATTGTCTTCACATTTATGGAAATAAAATATATGATTTTTTAATCCTATTTATATTCAAAATCAATATTAAGGTTGTCTTGTGCACATGTAGAGACTCTCCAACCAATCAAGAAGCTCCATAATTGATTACATTGGCATTTTGAATTCCGTTAATATATTATTCATTATACAAGTTAGGTTATCTATCTAGTTATTATTACAATAGGCTTCATTCAATTGCCAAATGAAAACTAAGCATATTGTTTAAAATAATTATGTTTCTTTCATCATAGATTTGGCATAATCATGTAATAGATTTAGAATATATTGATATCTTAGCTTGAATTATTTGTAAAACCAATAAGTGATGGTTTTGGCATATGTATTATTTGAGTTTGAATCAAAATTGAAGTCCATTTGCATTAATTGAAATTATAATTTTTTTACCCATTATTGCAAGAAGCCAATAATTATGGTTCTCTCAACAATCCCACAAGGGAATTTTGTCCCCGAACCAAAACCATTGTGAGAATGTGATATGGCATACCCATTAATGAGTACCATTTCAAATTCCTCTCATTCAAAAACATGCATTTAAAATTGAAAAGGTTGTTGAAACCTTGGCTTCATTAAGTAAAGACTTATGAGCCTTTTTTAAGATTACTTGTGTTATAGCTTAGGGCCCTTCTTAACATAAAAATATCATGTGACCTTACATGTGCCAAGTGAATATGGGAGTTGTTATTACAATGAGAGAAAGGTCCACATGTACAAAGTCATTAGGAATCTCGTACTTGAGTTAAACGAAAGTGGAAAATCCACAATACAGTGAATATACAAAGAAACTTTATGTCCAACATACTCTTAGGAAATAAATGACTTATTTTACACTCTTAGCATCAAATATATTAAGCCGTGATGAAATCATAGTGTAGTTAAGTACATAGACAGAGAATAAAGAGACGAAATGGAAAGAAGGTCTTGAATAAAAATTTATGATGTGCACCCTATCACTTCCCTTCACTTGTTTTGATAAAATTTATTGACATGGTTGAAAGATATTCTCCCTAATAAAAGCCCAAAATATCCCATGATAATCCTAGGTCTTAGATCAAGGATTGATCTACATCATGGAGCTTTTCCACGGGAGAGGTTTTTTTTTGTTATATAGGTGGCAGAACCCATGGGTTTTTGAACTAATGACCTTAACACCAAGGAGTGCCTTAAAAATATACCCAATCATTATTTGTTCAAAAATCCTTGTGAAATGAGAGAGAAAATATAATCATAAAAGAATGTATGTAATTTTATTTTTCATAATCAATAGGTTAATGTGGTGGATATGCGTCACAATCACAAAGCCTTATTTTATAAGGGGACTAGCATCCTCCTATGATTTATAATTTTTCTAATCACTCTAAATCAAATATGTAGTACCATCTCACTTATAACTCTCTCATGTCATGAAAAATTCTCACAATTAATTACATGAAACTTATAAATCACACTTAACATGTTCGTAATGGATTTTGCATTTGTGACTCAAGCACTAGGATGGGCACATGTCAACAGTATGAAGTCCACACTAATAATAACTTTAAGCCCATGTTGGTGTTCACATACAATATGATCATTCAATATCAAAGGCATGGTTTTGTTCTTTGACACCTTCATGACAATATGGCATCAAAAGCATGGCCAATGCCATTTTGACTCCTGGCTTCAATTGGTAGGTAATTAAAAGAATAAGGAATGCGGAAGTGGGAAGAGTATAAAGGGTATTGATAGTTGTTGGACCTTCATTTTATCACTCATTTTTCATATCGTATTGAAGCCTTGATACAATTTTCTCTAAAACTTGACTGTCATATAGAAAAATTACATTTTTTATTGATTATGAATGTTATTTTTATATTTCTTTTTTATCTGCACATGCTTTTCTTATATTATTAAAATGGAGGATTTGGATTGCATAGGGAGGTTGAGATCCAAAAAAACAATGTAGGATTTAGGGACAACACCCATCAATCAAGGATGTCATTAGGAGTTCAATTAGATTTTCCCTCCAAGCCTAAATAGGAGCATAGTTTCATAGACTAGAGAACTGACATGATTTTCAATGTTATTATTTCTCTAGTACTACCAACAACTCAAGTTGAAGTAGAATAAATCATATCCTACGCCCTATCATTATGATAGGTTTTAAATAAAATAAAAAGATAATTTTGTTGCAATTTTAGTGTTTCTTATTTAAACAAGGGTTCCAATAGCATCCATGAGTATGTCCCACTCAACATGAGATCGGAGAACACATGCACACATCTCTTTTTTATATTTCAATTCCATTTCACTGTTGATTATATACCTTTGTTGTAGGATTATTAATTCCTATATTACAATAAGATAAATAGTTAATTCATGTTATTTCTAGAATTTATATCTTTTTCTTCAAGCCTTTGAATAATGCTTATCTCACTTATACTTCGCGCATTTCATTGCTATGATTTAGTTTATAATCTTTAGCACTTGAAGTATGTTTGATAATAAATCTAAGATTCCTAATTTCTATAAGGATTGACTACTTAATAGCATCCCTTAATATCCTAGCCCCAACAATGCATTAACCTCTTTCTTTATTCCTTCACAAATGAACAAATATCTCTATCCACCCCTTCTACATTGTGAAGCAAGTTACAATGAATATCACAAGATTGATGGCATGAAGCATAGAGGAATTACATGCTAAACTCCAAATTCCACCTATGCAATTACTTAGAATTTTATTTAATTTCAAATTAATATATTTTTAGTTGCATACATAGTGCATCACACCCTCGTAAGTTTTTACAAAGCGCAGTTTGACATTTAAAGTGAGGTAAGGTAATCAATATTAATTATTGCATTAAAATTCATTTTAGAATCCATAAAATAAAAACAAAATATCATTTCATAGTTAGTTTACATGCATCATCAACCTAGAGATAGATATCGTATATTTTTCCTGAAAATGCCATTTTTTTGGGGTATCTCAAGTACATACAAGTGATCAAGTACAATAGAAAGATAAATATGAAGAAAACATACAAAATATTCTTGAAGAAGTTTCTAATCCACCTGAAAGTGGAGCTGGAAATTTTATCAATCCTTTATCTAATCTTGTGAATCCTGTTTCTAATAGAAAAATTAAACATAGAAGAATAACTTGAAATATTTGTGTTCTTCATTTCAAAAACCAATCTAGAAAGAAAGGTGAAGAATATTAATCCTACTATTCTTCATTTCCATGACCTTACTATATAAAACCCTCACAACGTTTTCCTCACGTTTGATGTCATTTATAGGACATATGTTCATTCTTTAGATGCTTAAAAACTCAATTTTTTCCCTTCTACCTTAAAATATTTATATTTTAGGTGGTTCATGAGTTTGGAATGAAATAACATGTTGGGAGAAAAGTGATGTTGGATTTTAAGAACAACAAGAAGATCTAGTTGTGTAAAAAAATACATTATTAATTACAAGACAAGGAGAGAATCGAGAATGAAATATAACGCAAATAGAATAAGATATTAAAAGAAAAAATTGAATTATTTATCAAGATACTAAATAATTTCTTGAATTAAGTACAATTAAATAACACTCGCATAAACATGACTAATATGCAAGAGTTGTGGTTCCTTCTACATGCACAACTAGCAGAAAGGAAACTCTCTCCTTGCTCCAATCAACTAGCCCAAAAATGGAGTTCTATGGTCTAAAATGGAGTTAGGGTTAATAGGTAGTGTCAATAACAGGCTTGGTAAGGATAGGATGAGTGACAAATAAGTGATAATTGAAGTAATAACTAACACATGTAACTCATAATGAAAGAAATTAACAAAGACTCCAAAAATATGAATAAAAGTCAAAGGATAAGGTTTCCTAGGATAAAGTGATTTGACGATAAGGTTTTGGATAAGGTTGTCCCCTTGGATAAGAAGGAAATGTTCACTTGTGGATAAGGACTCTAGGGATAAGGAATTATGCATTAATGGATAAAATATAGCCATGTTATCACCTAGTCACTCTCACATATCATCGTACATGGCATCCCTTACTAAAACAAAAACATATTATAAATAGTAAATAATGAAAATAATAAAACCTCCTAATGGGTAGGAAATGTAGGGTAGTCATGTTAGGTAATTTTCATTTACACTAACCATGAATCATATTTATTATGTTCCCAATAAATGAGTCTCGAAAATTTTTAGTCATGTTATGTACTTAAGTATAAAACAACTATATGAACCCCATCAATGAATAGCCATCTTAGGTGCTCATGTAAGAAAAATATTTTGAAAAACACTATTGTTGAAAATGTGAGGTAAAGTGAGAAAATAATGGGAATAGGCCTCCCTTCCAAGAAATAGAAGAAGGATACTATGTCTACCATGTGGTTGCTATGAAGAAGGATGGCATTGTTTATCAAAAAAGCCATCATGAATATGTCCTCAAATATATCTTGTCCCATGCTAACTTACTGGTTATTTGTATAGTAAGATGCACCCTCCATGAGTTTTGATTTTTATATATAATAGGATACACATGGAATTTTAACCAATATTATAAAATATGATCATAAATTAGATTTGAGGATTGTGTAAGACAATCTCAAAGATCTTCCATAGAGAGAAGTGAAAATGGTGCAACTAATTCTTAATGAAGTGGATGAAAGGGACCTTCCTCAAATTTGCAATCTAAGTTTTCTTTATTCCATTCATTTGAATATGTTGGAAGAGAAGCATAATCCAATTTAGGAATGAAGTGAGATAAGGTATACTATTGAAAATGATCATTTGCTTGACTAATTTACGCCTCTAGAACCATCTATCATCTCATAAATTATCATTGGTTCTAGTATGAACTCAACTCACTTACCTTTACTTGAGATTGTAATTTGATAGATATGGAGGACATTCATGGAGATATTAATAACATGTAACACATTCTTAAATATTTTTTAATCAATTTTTTTCTTAACATTCTCCAAGTAATCTCATAGGAGTTTTCTCTCTCAACAACATAGGAGGTCTACAACAAGGTATCAAGGAACAAAAATAATGAACATATGATTAGAAATACCTAAGTATACAATCCATATATCAAACAATCAAGTGATAGCAGTCAAAACATGACACTTATCTTGATCCTTTGTTGGCTTCCATTTAGTCATATTCTTGACAATATTTGATATGAAATCTACAAGTTTGTGTTGCTAAAGTACTCGAGCCATAAGATCAGTGGCTTTCAACCTATAGGAACTATTTGGAAGAATTTATTTATTATATTTTTTCACTTTTCCCTCTCCTTCTTAGAGTTCCCTCCCTTATCAATCAAAATATCCTTAGTGGTTTCAATTCTTTCTCCATCTATGCAATCAAGAACCCTTGATTTCTACCTTTTATTCTTGCTATCTTCACACACTGTAAGTACATGGGCCTTGGATATCTTAATATCCCCCGTGTTAATAAGATTATCATGCTCGTGAATGATTGAATCTACGAGGTCATCTATATAGTGAATCTTCTATGGTTTTCCCATATAAAGTCTAGTAGTGTGGAAAGAACAATAAACGTGGAATACTTAGGTCTTGGCTTTGAAAGAACTAAGAGGATAAGGTTCTTCTCGTTTCTATGAGTGTTGCATGATTTTACTTATTTAATTAGAATATTAAACCTAGATAAGAAGTATTGTAGGCTTTTTTTTTTTCTTGGGCTCAAATATGTCTATTCATTTTCCAATTAATGTCCTCTCAACTCATTCATATTTCCAAATAATCCCTCCAACTTAGTCCATGCTTCATTGGCGGTTGTACAAGCATCATGATGAAAGAGAAAATTTGTAGAAATGGAAAACCATAAGATATTATATTCCATATCCATTTTTTTAAAGTACCTTTCCTTCTCTAGAGCTAAATTGGGATTTCATTTAGTACACATAATTACTCTATAAATTCCCTTACTTCACATTAGAAGCAAGATCTTGTGCTCTCCCTCAAATAGTTGAATGGAGTATGAATCACATGGATAATGAGTTGATCCATTCTATTTGGTTTTTTCACTCCTATATGGCATACAATAATGTCAATATATTTTTGAGAAAATCCTTAAATTATTTGATACCATGTTGGATTTTAACAGGTAAAATAATTGCTTGTCTAAAAAGAAGCTATATTAACAATTGCATGACAAAGAGTGAATAGATAATGTAATAACACTCAAATATACCAAGAGACTAAAAGGCCATTTTGAATTTCTTGTCAAGGGACTAAATAGTTGTGCTTGACTTGAGTACAATTAAATATAACACTCACAAAGATGATTAATGTGCACTAGGTGTGGTTCCTTGTGCATGCACAACCAAAAGAAAATAATTTCTTCCTTAGATCCATTTAACTAGCCCAAAAATCGAGTTGTATGGTCTAAATTAGAGTTAGGGTCAATAATAGGGTTGGTTAAGGATAGGATGAGCCATAAATAAGTGAGAATTAAAATATAAACTCACACATAGAACTCTTAGTTGAATAACTCAAGAAAGACTCGAAGAATATGACTAAAAGTTAAATGATAAGGATTCCTATGATAAAGGGATCAAAGCATAAGGTTTTGCATAAGGTATGTCCCTAGAAATAGGAAGAAATTATGCACTTGTAAATATTTAGTCTATGGATAGGGAAGTGTGCATTAATGGATAAGAAATAACCATGTCACTACCTAGTCATTTCCTAATCACTACCGCATGTCATCATACCTGGAAAATCATACTATAAGTAGTAACTAAAAATTGTAGGAGGTAATTTGCAAGTACACTAACAAGTGAAGAAAAACTTCATAATGAAATGCATGGATTGTTGCAATTCTAAAGGCACTAGAGATGAGATCTTCAGAATAATACAAAGAGAGGGTGAATCCATAGAATATTATGAAGAAATATCCCAATATAGTTACAAGAGGGCTCAAAGTTGCAAGATATATCAAGAAGCCCCAATACTTGTGCTTCTTAGAGGTGTGAGTGAAGAGTTAACAGAATTTAAAGCTCCTTGCCAAAGAAGAAATGTTCTAGTTAGATTATGATGACATAAGGAAATGTTCAAAAACTACTCTTCATCTGCAAGTAAAAATGATATGGATCTTGTGGGAGGCCCCCAAGATCTAAAATATTGAAATGGATCTTATGGGGATGGCCCCCAAGATCTGAAGAATTGCAATGCTAGGAAGAAAATGACAGAACACATAGTAAATAAAACCACAAAGAAACTTTTTATTAAAATGGAAAATAACTGTAAAAGCTACATTATGGTGGACAATATCTCCATTTACAAAATGCAACTTGTTACTTATAGTATTTTTCAGTTACCATACCATGGGTGAATGAATACCATGGGTGAATGTCACAATACCACGAGTCAATTCCATGGGTGAATGAATACCATGGGTGGATGTCATGATACCATGGGTTAATTCCATAGGTGAATGAATACCATGGGTCAATTCCATGAGCGAATGAATACCATTGGTGGATGTCACAATACCATGGGAAAATACCATGGGTGGATAAATACCATGAGTGGATGCCACTTACAATACTATGGGTAAATTCCATGGGTGGATGAATAACATGGATGGATGAATACCATGGTTTGATGTCATTTTCCATTCGGATCATTCCTCCCTCCTTAAGAAGTAATGGTCCCCATTGCGTGAAGTTCCCTCCTGTGAAGCTTTTGTTGAATATGAAGAGCCACTGAAGAGAAGGGTTTTATGTGGTTAACCCATAACCATGATGAACGAAGATCTGAGGATAGAGATCCCCTGTAATACTTGTGACCAACTGTGATACTAACAGTGTGTGGCCTAGAAAATGGACTTCGATGAGTGTAGGTTTGTGTATGACCCATAACTATGATGAACGAAGATCTGAGGATAGAGATACCCTATAATGCTTGTGACCAACTGTGATATTGAAAATGTGTGGCCTAGCAAATGGACTTCGATGAAGTGTGTGTTTGTGTATGATCCATAACCATGACAAATGAAGATCTGAGGAAAGAGATACCCTGTAATGCTTGTGACCAACTATGATACTAACAGTGTGCGACCTAGCAAATGGACTTTGATGACAAGGATTTTGTGTAGTTGACCCATAACCATGAAATTAGTTGTTGATGAAGTAGCAGGTGCCTACATGGCCTGGGGTGGGAGGGCACATATCCAGATAACCCAAGCCAAATGCTACTATGCTAAAACTGATGAGTGTAAAGCAAGTGCCTACTAAAGTGGGGTGATAGGGCACGTCTCCAATGGGAACCCGCTCTGAATGTTGCTCCAGAATTAAATGGACATAACTCGGTCAATATAACTTAGAATATTTATTCAAACCTATTTTTGGAAGAAGAAGGACCATTTTGCATCTTCCCATGTGTTGGATTATCTAGACACCCAAGAATCTCCAATTCGCACTGTATTTTTTCCACCGTCACAAAAGTTTTGAAAAAATAGTTGATTTTAAATCAATGATATCTCCAACATTCGAACTCCGTTTCGACGAATTTGTTTTTTGAAATTGGGTGACCTTTCTAGAGGAAATCAGATCTAGAATGATTGTTTTGAAATTCTGCACAAAAATGGCAAAAAATTATAAGAGAGTCGTCTTCCACTAGATGTCAGAAAATAATCTACAACATAGTTGATTTTAAATTAGCGATATCTCCCTCATCCAGACTTTGATTCAGTCAAATTTTTTTTTTAGGTTTGGTATTTTTTCACAAGGAATCCAGATATAGTATTTTTTTTTGTAAATTTTGTACCAAATGTTTCAAATCTGATCTACAAACTCGCCTCCCAAAAACATTCCTGCAAAGAAAATGAAAAAAAAAAGTCTTCCTACTTGGCCCAAGAAAATTCTCTATGGAGGACGTAGTACATGCCTAAAGTTTGTTGAATATTGCTACAAATTTTGAAATTGAAATATGCATCAAACCCTCATTCCCATGGAATCATAGCTTGCTCTGATACCGTTGATCTGGATTTTGGGGGGGAGGCCCACAAGATCTAAAAGATTGAAATGGATCTTGTGGGGGAGGCCCCCAAGATCTGAAAAATTGCAATGCTAAAAAGAAAATGACAGAGCACACAATAAATAAAACCACAAAGAAACTTTTTATTAAAATGGATAAAAACTGTAAAAGTTACATTGTGGTGGACAATCTCTCCTTTTACAAAATGTGACTCGTTACTTATAGCATTTTTCAGTTATAATACCATGGGCGAATGAATACCATGGGTGGATGTCACCACGGGTCAATTCCATGGGTGAATGAATACCATGGGTGGATGTCACTTACGATACCATGGGTGGATAAATATCATGAGTGGATGCCACTTACAATACCATGGGTGGATGAATAACATGAATGGATGAATACCATGAGTTGATTCCATTTTCCATTCCAATAAAAAAAGAACGAGGGTAGTACAAAGTATTCCCCAAAATATTTAAAATCTATAGCTACAAATCTCATAAAAAATGAAATACGAAGGTTGTTAGAAGACTTGAAAACAATTTGCTACATTGATTCGATATGTAAATGGATACCATGAATATAAAGACAAAGTGAGAAGATTCCATTATAGCCTTGGTTATTTTCTACCTCAAATGAAGAAATAAACATGCTAATTAGCAATGTACAAATATCATAATGGATTTCTATGGCATTTTTGAAGAGCATAATCTAATGAGAAAATTCCCTTCAATACATAGGTTGAAGGAAGCATACCAAGGCACATAATTTCGCATGAAGTGGTTATGCTCCATTAATAAAAGGAGTTAAGGACCAACGAGGCATTCCTAACAAGCTATTTGAAACAATATACAACCAAGTAGTTAGGCCTCTCAATAAGGTATATGTTATCATGAAAGGGTAGAGAAGGAGAAGACCTACACCATATAAAAAAAATGACCTGGCATTGTAAGTTTCAAACATCCACCTTCCATGTTAAGGCCCACCTGATTCTCCTTCTTTATTTACTCTTTTTTTTTCATGTTTATGTCATATATTTTTCTAATCCACCTTCCATGTTAAGGCCCACCTGATTCTCCTTCTTTATTTACTCTTGTTTTTCATGTTTATATCATATATTTTTCTAGGTTTTTTAGGTACTACGCACACCATCTGTCATAGGTCTTGGGCGTGTCTATGGGTTAAGAGTACTCAATCACTGTTGGGGAAATCTTGTTAAACACTAAAGAATATAGAATCTAAGGAAAATTTAACAGTAAATATTTCAATGATTTTATTATATTTGTTGTGATGAACTATTCCAATCGAATATTGACATAGATATATTTTGTTTCATAGCTGAGGAAATATATCGGAAGTAATAAGTTAGATTAAAATAGAGGAGCTTAAGATTATATAGCAACGTTCTAGGCCATATATATAAATTAAATCCATAAACAATAGATATTTCTCTATACTTGCACATTTTCATACAAGGGAAAAGAGAGTAAGAAGCCTCACCTTCGAGTTGAGTTTTCTTCTATAACGGTTTCTTGGGTAAAAATTGTTTTTATTCATAGATGGAGTGCATGTGTGTGTATTATTTATTATTCACATTGAATTTATTTGATGTATTTAAGTAGAAAATGAATAACTAAAGTATTTGTTTATTTGAAGTAAATTAATCTTCTTATTAAATATTTTAGTTATTTTATCAAATCTGTTGTGAAAAAATTCTCTAGTGGAATATCCATGATATTTTACGTATCGAACATTGTGATTGAACATAGATTAACTCATATTTTCATGCTTTTTGGATGGCTTGATTCTTGGTCAAGAGCATGCTATTTATCATGTCTTTAGTGGGGGGGAAATAAAGACTTCAAGAACTAATCAATAAGAAATCAATCATTTATTTTATCCTTGCATGGACCACTTCTTATATGCATATCATGGAGATGATGCATGTATTCATAGTATGATGGAGATTGGTAAGTATCTCAATCCTTGTGTCATGGAGAACTATATGTTAAATAAAGGTTATGAATAATTTGGAAATGGATTCAATGGTTTATTTTATCCTTGCATGGACCACTTCTTATATGCATATCATGGATATGGTGCATGATAGAAGTATTCATAATATGATGGAGATTGGTAAGTATCTCAATCCTTGTGTCATGGAGAACTATATGTTAAAGAAAGGTTATGAATAATTTGGAAATGGATTCAATGGTATAAAAAAATTGGATGGGTTATTAATGTACCATTTGGTGGCCACACTTGTTAGGGTGCATTGAAACAATTTCATAGACATTGACCCATCAAAAATGTTATTAAATAACCCCAAAGGTGGAAGGAATGACATGGTTGTAAGGATCATCTCTAAATGTCCCCTAAACTTGTGGACATTTTAGGGTAGCTTGGTTGCCATAACTAGCCAAGTAGAACTATGTTGAGCTTGATCATTGTTAAGTTCAGTCAAATCTATGGAGTTCAACCACAACATATAAGATAAGGTACATTTTTTTTTATGATTGGGTTTACTTGGGTTAGGATTATTTCTCATCATGGTGGGAATGTAATTTGTAGTTGGGCTAGATGAAGGTAAACTAGTTGAAAGGACATTAATTTTAAGTAAATTTGAACGAAATTTCCTTGAAGGGGATGGGGCTTAAAAATCCATATAATATGAAAATTTCAACTTTGAGGATAATGAGATTTAAGGAGAGCTAGGATGATTAATTCTAACTCATTACATAGGATATAGGACATGACTACTAATACTTGAAGGGGATAGTCCATCAAGTCTATAAGAGTATCCCTATAAGAGTATTTGTAGGAATGTAATGATTCCTAAGTGTAAATACCTATCCTAAAATACAATTAATTTTTCGAAAGAAAGTCACAAATCCAAAAAATAAGCAAGAAGTAGTGAATCAAAAGCACCACATGCTTAGGTGGTGCAATAAGTGGTTTCAAGTATGTTTGAATCATAATATGGATTCAATAAGTGAAATTTCCATCCAAATACTATCCAATAGATAAACATTTCCATCAAAATACTATCTAATAGATAAACTAAAAACACTTAAATAGACCTAGACTATGACCCTTTGAAACCCTTTCTAAAAGAATGGTTAAGGTGAATATTAAAGAAAGACGATGAAGAGTATAAATAAAGGCTTTAAAAATAGCTACCATGAGAGGTTATGAAATCCAACACATAGATGAATGTAGGTATGAATAATATATTTATATCTATAAGAAAATGGTGATTAAATCCCACTAGCGCATCAAAATATGTATTTGGAACCTTCCCTCCTACAAAAGCTACACATGTAGGAAACTAATATTATGATCTCTAAGCTACCTCTTAATAGATATAAGCTACCTCCTACAAAAGCTACACATGTAGG
This sequence comes from Pinus taeda, assembly GCA_000404065.3. Taxonomy (NCBI): domain Eukaryota; kingdom Viridiplantae; phylum Streptophyta; class Pinopsida; order Pinales; family Pinaceae; genus Pinus; species Pinus taeda. The sequence continues at coordinate 90,044 of APFE031441023.1, forward strand.
AAACTAGTATTATGATCTCTAAGCTACATCTTAATAGATATATGCAATAGATTAACTTTCCTTCACATTAAAACAAAATGGTTGGGGGCATATTCAGTAATGAAAGAGTGAGAAGTCTTAAACAAACCTCAGTTCCAAGCATGGCATTATCCCCTCCAAAGAGAGAAATCATTACTTAATGGGCCTATATTGTATCTATTAGAAAGAAGTTAAATTTACCTAAATATTTTACCAATATGTTACATATATGAAATGGTTGTGGTCAATTATTCCAATTCCTATCACCACAAGCCTATAAATTAACTAAAAAAATATTTTGGTCTCAAGTGGAAGATTTAATGTGTTAAGTGGTTAATTTCAGGCTAAGATTTGGGTCATGAAACAAGCATATAATTAATAAATAAAATATGTATACTTTTGGTTTAACTAACTTGAAAATAATTGCTTGAAATAGAATAACTCATAATTAATAAAATTTGAATCCAAATGATAACTAAAAATTAAGACAAATACTAAAGTAAAAGGAACTTTTTATTTATGTGAGTGATATGTCTTGATATAAATAAGCACCAATCAATTTATATTGAGAAGCATGATTTCCTATTTCAACGTGCCTATAGGATAGGACTAGGACTAAATTATTATGCAATTTGAAATTTACAAGTAAAGATGAAAAAGTCAAATGTTAAGAAGCAAAGAGGTTCGTCTCTTTAACTCTACTAACTTTTCATTTATAAACCAAAGGCATATTTAGAAATCAAAGGCATATTATAACATGAATGGAAGTTGAAAATAAGTATCTACGTACTTGGAAAAATAACAGGACGACACTTAAAAAAAATCTAAATGAACAAGGAAGGCTACATGGCAGCAAGTCCGTGCCCGTGAGAAGGGTTTGATCTGATTAGTTTTCCTACATGGGCCTTCAACAATAGCCAGTACTAGGCATGCCAAACTTATAGTATATATGATGAAGCTCCAACATTCAGTACCTTTCTATCACATATAAGAAACATATCTTGACTGTGGATAGGCTTAGGCTTGATATTTGTGTTGATCACTTTTTGATTTTAAATTACAACAAATTTTAGAATAATCTCATACATCATTGAAATTTCACTTTTTCATCTTTGTAAAAGTACCTGGTTTGAAAATAAACTAAATGAAGCCACTCGGTGACCATTGATCCAATTGATCAACCACAGAATATTAAATTGATATTATTCAATTCAAATTGTGGAATGTATTAACAATTTTAGAATAGTCTCATACATCATTGAAATTTCACTTTTGCATCTTTGTAGAAGTACATGCTTCGAAAATAAACTAAATGAAGCCAGTCTGTGACCATTGATCCAATTGATCAAGCACAGATTATTAAACTAATATACTTCAATTCAAATTGTGAAATGTATTACATTAATGATTAACTAGAAGAACTAGTATTTGAAAAACAGGAATGATAATTTCAATGGATTATACAATTAGGATAAATTTTGCACTTGTTCCAACTCTGGTTGAATAGCACTAGATAATATATTTATTGTTTAGCTCTATGATAATATAGGACAAAAACAACCAAGATAATATATTTATTCTTTAGTTCCATGATAATAGAGGACAACAACCACCAAGATTTTTTCTCAGAGAATGAATATAGACCATTAGTGTTATATTTTTTAGATATGCTCATTGCAGCGTAGATTTAAGTTGAATTCATATTAATGTGCACACTTCACATCAATGCACACACTTCATATATAGTGTTTTTAAATTCAAACTCACAAACAACAAATATGCAATAATATATTTAATAAAAATAGCAACTTACAACAAACAAACTCCAGATTCAAGGTAGCACGAAACAAAGGCGTAACCAAGAACCTTGTATGCAAGGAAATTGTGAAATAAGGGAGCTAATAGAAACAACATTTTCAACCCACAATGTAATTTATAACCACAAGCGTAAAGAACACAATGATTTAGACTAATAAAAACCTAACCAAAATTCCTTGAGAAGCAAGGGAAGCTTATAAAGCAACATTTGAAACCCAGAATGTAGTTTTTGACAACAAACTTAAAGAACACAATGATTTAGACCTCAATAACTTAAGGAAAATTCCTAGAGATATACTATTAGTAGTAGCATAAAACGTTAGGATGGTAATCCATCACAATGGGGATAGGGTTACAGAGGACACACAACAAAAATGTATGAAAAATATCTTGCTAATATTCTTTTATTTGTGGAAACTACAAAATGAAATTATGGCCAAAACTATGGATTCTAGATACATAACAATGCCAACACCGATAGTTGAAAATATTTGTAGAAGTTTCGCAATGGTAATAGAGTTTACAAAAATGATAAGGACAATCAAAATAAATAATATTCCCTCAATCTGAGGAACCAAAATAGGTTAAATGTTAGGGAATAGAAATGATAGTTCATATTAAAAATTCAAGAAGTTTCACAATGGTAATAGCGGTTACCGAAATGATAAGGGACAATCAAAATATATAACATTCCCAAAATGACAATAACCAAAAATAGAATGGTTGGTAGGTGAAATCAAATAGAATACTTTGATGAAACCGAATGCACTATTGTTGTACCTTTTTACATGAACGTATGGCATATATTGATCATAAAACTTAAACAAAAAAATATTGTTATAGAAAGGCTTATCAAAAAGATATTTGGTTTGAGTTCTTACTTGGTTCTCACTAGAATTTGTAAGAGAGCATGTATTATTATTGTTTGTGGCAGGAATGTTGCTAATCACGTGAATTTAAAGCCCAATCCAATGGATGAAGTCCGAATGCTTTTTTGCAATCGATATTTTCGGTCTGGAAGTGAGATATAAAATATGTGATTCAGAAGCGTGGAGAGGCTGCTTATTTTCCTTTCAAAATCATTTCATTCCATTGGAATAGATTCTCAAAAAATGTAGATAGATCTGAGTACAAAAGAGTTTTATATCATTCAAAGATCTTGTAGTCTGCATAATGATGTGTGATTCTGGCTACATATACTACTTGAATTCAGGTCCTTGAGTTTTAGAACTTAGTAGTAAGATCACAATTAGAAGAGTTTGTCATTCCCATTGGCTGCAAAATCTAGTACTTATATTTTATTGGAAAATTATCTAATTTTCAATATTTTTTGCTGATGTCATCATGGAAAAAAAAGAAGAGAAGGGGAATAGAGAAAACAAATTATATGAGAATATGTTTTTTGAAGCGGTTCATCAGATGTTTTTGCCATGCTACTTATTTTTCTCTTTATATACTCATTCTCTTTTGACCACCCAGACAATAGATGGAGAATAAGACCAGTCGTCACAACGGAGACAGGTTCTTGGGTCCTGTTTCCTACTAGAGTTGCTTTGCTAGACATGCCGCAGAAGCACGTAGACAACCTAGATAGATATATTTTTTCAGGGGAAGCAGGAATATGCCACATGGAAGATACTTCCCTACCCCGCAATCCTCTTTACCCACCCCAGGTTGCTAACCAAGAATTTTCTAATTGGTTCTTATTATGACATGAAACCCATTCTCAGGATGATTTTCCACATCGAGTCCTTGTAGTAATTGTTAATATTAAAAAAAAAAACATAATACCAACATCCTTGACTGTGATCAAATGAATTCATGTTATTAGATAATAACATCTAATCTACAAAAAGAAATGAAGCTGAAAAAATATAATAATACGTGATTTTATAAAAACTAAATAATGCTCACAGAGAACAGAGCCCATGGTTAACTTACTGAAAAGGTAAAAAGAGTCTTCCTCCAAATGGCATGGTATATGATTCACTGGTTGTGGATCTTTATCCTGTACAAGTGCTTAGATAGGTTGGTTGGCTTGGGCCATATTGATTTGTCAATGCTCTTTGGAATATTGATGGCATATTGGTGGCGATCGAAGAATATGAACTTAAGTCTAAGTGTTTTCCTATATTTCTGAATCTGATCCAAATATTCCAGTAAAATATACTAATTTGCTATTTTATTTTTTATTTTTTTTAAATGATACAAAGTATGAGAATATTAAGAAAATTGATAATAATAATAATAAAATAAAATTAGTTAATTAATTAAAAAGAGAGGCTTGTGACGCTGACCTTGTATGCATGCGTGTGGGAGATATTGATTCCCAATTTCTATTACGTTGACCTTGCATGTATGCCAAGTGTGGGAGATATTGATTCCCAACTTCCAATCTATCATAGCGTGAAGCCACCACAACCTTCACCAATTATAGTTTTATCACCTCCAACATTCAAAATTCCGATGGATGGCGTAGCAAACGTACAAAATGAGACATAGCAGTCATGCAAATATGGCCATTCAAGGAAGGGAGGTAGTGGTTTTCATTAAGTTATTGATTGATCGATGGCACTACTTGGTTCAGCTCAGGGACTCGACCACCTCTAAAGGAATAATGGCTTGCATAATCCTCTCACTTTTAGCATCCGTCCTTTACCAAAAGGCCATCCTTAGCCATCCTTAGCCAAAATAAATAGAACTTCCTTGGCATAATGTTATCTCTGACTTGGGCCTGGTCGCCATAATTCAAAAGTAAAAGGTGCAAGTACAGTTGGTCGACCCCCTACTCAAGGAGGCTACTAAGCGAATACTACGCCTTCTTAAATGGATTCCAATATATACATCGCCATAGGAGGAAGAAAGGCATGGAAGGCAATAGAGCATGAACATAGGAGTAAAGATAGGGAAGGCAATAGTGCAAGCAATAAGGCAATAGAGCAAGCTAACAATTCAAGATTATAACCTACATAAGAACCAACCCAGATATAAGTACTCACTGAGCGTCACTTCAATAATTCCATGTTTCATTTAGAAAGTGTTTTATTTGTTAATTTAGCTAATATTATGATAAAATTATAGATTTAGCAAATTTGGGCTTATGCTGCTTTAGTAGTCTCAACATATTTATGAAAATAACAGGGAGAAAAGTTCATCACAGATGTAGTCTCAAGGCACGTTGGTCCAGTCCTCGAAACCAAAGCTGAAATAAATCACCAGGTTGAATAAGGTGTGGTCTTTCAAACTCTTATATAAACTCAGGACTTTTCCCTCATTGTTTTTATAACATCGATTTGCAACAATTACCATCTGAAACTTGGCATGGGAAAAAGTTGTAGTCACATTATACTCTAATTTATTGATATATGCAAAGCCTAGAAGGGACATAGTGTTATTATGTGGGCCTCGACTCCCTAAGTGAAGGTGCTTTAGTTCCAAAGTGGTGCTCCCCTACATACATGAGAAGCGGTGAGCCAGAGCATGAAATATAAGCAGTCGCGTAAGGAACCCAACTAGTCCACATATAAGAGTGTGTGCGAGGTGCATGGACACTTAGTTGAGGATTCTATTTGGCTTCTACTGCTCCTAAAAGCTCTAAGGCTCCTTACAATATTCTTTATTGAATATCCCAACGAATATTTATTAGATGCCTTACAATCCATAGAACAGGGAGAAATTTGTTATAGGCAACCCATAAATAGTTACAGAATTTGATATAACTTCTCAGGATGAGATCAAACTTTATCTGACTTAATTTTCATGCATCAACTTGTTGGTCTGCCCAACTTGCGATTTATGGAAACAACTAGCTTCAATCGATTTATATATGTGTTTCCCACTTGAAATAGAGAGAGCCTCTGGTTTGGCCCAGGGAAGTGGAGTTTGCTCCAGTTCCAAAAACCACTTCAATTGCCATTATTTATGGAAAATAAGATTTCATTTTTCTGGGGTCAGATTAACTAGGTCTAAGAAAATAGAGATTGTTGTTAATAAATTCTAGCCTTTCATATCGTTTCTATCTGCCTGCTAGGAGTCTTTGAACTTGAATTCTCATATGTACGTGATCCTCACATATCCACTATATATGATCATGCATAGAGACATTGTACTTGTCTCTAGATTTCCCACCGCCACTGGAACAACCAAAGGAACCCATCATAGTCCACAAGCATAAAAAATGTGTATGAGAGGTGCGATACATATTTGAGGATTCTGTGGAGACTCGCAACAAATCCCAAAGGCCAAACTAGCATATCTACGTCCTAGCAATGAAAAAGAATAATAATCCAATGAATGCGTTTGTCCAAAAAAACACTACCTTTGTTGGTATTTTCAACGGTAATTGAGGGGGCACTGTGTCACTTTTAGGATGAGCTGGTTATTGCAACTGCGCACCAGAGCTTTGAGTTGGTTACTGTAAATGTGAACAAGAGCTAGCACTTAACAGACAAGTTAACAGACAAGACGGACAAGCATGGATAGGCAAGAAGAAAGAGGAAAGGGAGACCTACTACTCACTATTAATTTGTTGAAGAGGGTGAGATTTCTGTTGGGAATTTTCTGATAAATTCCAAAACAAAATCACTGAATAGAAAGCAATACTCTGTTTTTACACAAGATCTTAGCACAGGGAAGCAAATATTGTTTCTGGGCAAATACTGTTTCTGGGCAGAACAGAGTTTCACACATGCCCAATAAAACTTGTATTTATTAATAAAACAACAGCTGTTACAAAATAAAAGATCTTCCTCTCAATAAAGGGATTACACCAGGAACACCTCAGTTCCAGTTCCAAAAGGATTACTCTGGCACTCCAAAAAAAAATACTCTGTCTCTGTTTGCAAAATGTTACACTCATGTGTGTAAAATTTTCATTGCATTCACACGCTACTGCGTTTCACATTTCATATTCAACAAAAGAAAATTACATTCATGCTGCTACATGCTCCTTTCTTTTTACTTCTCACTGTTGTGCGTATGTTTCACTTCCATTACATATGCAAAACAACATAAAAAAATGACATTACATATTTTTTTTACTTATGCCCTAAGACAAAAACTCCCGAGAAATAAAAAACTATAAAATTAAAATCTTTACCAAAACTTACCAACCCACAATAAATTACATTTATTGTTTTACTGACATTCACTGTTTTACCGACGGTCAAAATGAAACTTTTACTCCACGCCAATTTTATGTTGCAGGCCTGTACTTCATGCGATTTGCGATTTGATCCCATCACACAATCGCATTTGGCGGAAGAAGAAAAAAAAACAGAGCACTAACATATGGTGCGATTTGCGATCAGATCGCATCGCAACATCACAATCGGAAGAAATCAAGTGAGGAGACGAAGGCTCCAAGCATGCATGCAATTTGCGATCTGCGATCTCATCGCATCGCAAGGAAAAAACATGTAGTTTTCTGAAGTGATAACACGGCAGTTTGAAATTAGATTTCAACACTCCCCTTTAATTTCAACTGCTAGGTTATCAGTCATACTCAGACATTTTCTTAAAAACTCAAAATTTTTATGTCCCAAAGGCTTGGTCAAAATGTCCGCAACTTGTTCTTGAGTGTTGCAATGTTGTAAAACGATTTCTCCATTGTTCACCAATTCTCTGATGTAATGGAACCTTGTATCAATGTGTTTCGTTCGTTTTTGAAACATAGAATTCTTTGACAGGGCAATAGCTGAGCTATTGTCACAAAAAATAACTGTTGCTTTTGCTTTCTCTTGGCATAGGCTCCTTAGCATCCTTCTCATCCAAACCGCTTGACACGCTACTGTTGTAGCTACCACGTATTCTACCTCTGCTATAGACAACACTACAATAGGGTTCTTTTTAGAAGCCCATGAAATAGCTCCTGAACCCATGTGAAAAACATAACCGGATGTGCCTTTCCGATCATCTACACTTCCCGCCCAATCGCTATCAGTGTATCCTATTAAATATGAACATTCTGAGACAATATATAGAACGCCAAACCTTTTAGTACCTTTGAAATACCTCAAAATTCTTTTTGTTGCCTGCCAATGTGCTTCTTTTGGCCTCTCCATGAATCTAGAAATTAAACTAACAACAAACATTATATCTGGACTAGTTGTAGTTAAATACATAAGGCTGCCAACTATGCTCTTGTACACGCTAGGATCAAAACCCTTGCTGCTGTCCTCTTTGATGAGTTTTAATCCCATCACCGTGGAGTGATTGCTGCCTTGTTGTCCTGCATGTTAAATCTTTCCAACACGTCATTAACATATTTTTCCTGTGAGATAAAATCCCATTTTCATTTTGATCTACTTCTATTCTTAAGAAGTATCTCAACAAACCCATGTCAGTCATTTCAAATTCTTATTTCATGACTGTTTCGAAGTTTTCAATGAGATGGTCATCATTACCTGTAAAAATAACATCATCAACATATAACACAACAATTAGTATTTTACCATCCTTTTCTTTGATGTAGACGGTGGGTTCTCCCTCACACTTTGAAAATTCATTTTCCAGTAGATAGGAATCTATGCTACTGTACCACGCTCTTGGTGCTTGCTTCAGCCCATAAAGAGATTTCTTCAATCTGCACACTTTGTGCTCTTGGCCTTTCTTCTCATAGCCTGGAGGTTGCTCAATGTAAACCTCTTGCATTAACGCTCCATTTAGGAGTGCTGACTTTACGTCCATTTGGTAAAATTTCCACTTGTTTTGTGCTGCTATGGACAACACTGCTCTCATTGTTTCCATTCTTGCAACCGGTGCGAAAGTCTCCTCATAATCTTTCCCATACTGCTGCTTGTAGCCCTTGACAACCAGTCTTTCCTTGTGCCTTTCTATCTTGCCTTCAGCGTTACTTTTGGTCTTGTAGACCCATTTAACTCCAATGACTTCTTTACCTTTTGGTAGCTCAACCAAATCCCATGTATTTTTTCTTTCTATGGCATTGATCTCCTCATCCATAGCTTCTATCCATTTCTTATCTCTAATTTCATCTTCGAAATGAATAGGGTCATCAACATGACAATATAAAGAAAATAAAGAATTCATAATTTCATCATAAATGTCACCTAAATTTCTGAAATTCTTACCTCTTTCATTTGGTGTGCAAGTGCTTGAAGAAGCACTTGAATTTCCTCCTTGTGGTGTGCTTAGAGAAGCACTCTCATTTCTCCTCAAGGGTGTCTCTTGTTTCCCTTGTGTTGGCACTGCTATTTGGGGATGCATTTCAACCATCTCATCATCATATTCATCATGAGATAAACAGTTTTTAGCATTTACTGTTTTCTCTATGCTTCCATCCCAAGCTTCCTCCTCAATGAATTGAACATCTCTGCTCACAAAAAACTTCTTGGTAGATGGGATATACAACCTGTAAGCTTTGGATTCCTCACTGTATCCAATGAAAATACATTTCTCCCATTTTCTGTCCAACTTCCTCCTTAGCTGATCTAGAATGTGTGCATAAGCCACACATCCAAAAACTTTCATGTGGGTGACTCTTTGTTTTCTCCCACTCCATGCTTCTTCCGGCACTTTGTTCATGACTGCTTTTGTAGGACACCTATTCAAAATATATACTGCACAGTGTATAGCTTCGGCCCAATAATCATTTGGAAAATTCTTTGCCTTTAGCATACTCCTCGCCATATCCATGATTGTCCTATTCTTCCTTTCAGCAACTCCATTTTGCTGCGGAGTGTACCTTGCTGTAAATTGCTTGTGTATTCCATTTTCTCTACAAAACCGTAGGAATTCTTTGGAGATATAC
>APFE031441023.1:120428-130881 GCA_000404065.3 Pinus taeda
CTACCAGCTTGATTTTTCATTATGTTCCTTTCAATGTTACAATACATATTTATACATGCCGAAGCATCCAATACCATGAACTGAAAAACCATCACGTCCAATACCATGGACCAAAAAACTGTTGACCCAATACCATGGACCGAAAACCATCACGTCCAAAAAACATGTGCGAAAATCATGCACAAAACCATAGGTGGGTCCACCCAACCTAACATAGGGTCCAAAACCAAAATTTTCTGGGGCACTGCCCCGGACCCCATAAACTGGGGTTACGGGTACCCCTCAAACCCCCTGTTAACTATGTGGAAAGAATATAACACAATCCAACAACTTGATCTCCCTCTCCTTTGGCCAATCCATAACTCCTCCCCGTACCTAACATGCTTGGAGAGTACCTGCACAACTACAAAAACAAAGACTTGCCAAAGCATAATGATCCATCACAACATAAACATCATAGAATCAAAACTATGATAAACAAATGAATGCATTTACAGTTAACACAATCAATTGGGAAAAATCTTGAAGAACTTTATTGATAACAAGGAGATTTACAACCCATAAGAATTCTGATCCAGCGCCATCCTCCCAGCTTCAAGCCTTCTTCACCTCGTGAATTAGCAAGAACATACCAACAATAACACAATGCTCTCACCTCAATACTGAAACTAGTAGCGCTTCCTTACAACTCAGAATAATTCAGCCTCTTTGATCTTCTTGAATAAGAGATCATTTTATAGATTATTGCAGGAGGTTGAGTCATCAATGGGGATGATGAATGCCTTTATATTTTTAGGAATTGGTTCCATGAAATAGGGGAATTTGAGGTGGATTTATAATTTCTTTAGTCATCCTTGGGCGAACTCAGAGGGGCACGTGGCACATGAGAAGTTTCTAGAAGTTTCCATGAACAACTAACTCTCAAACTCTCCCGGAATTTTGTCCTATCTCGCCCATCACACCTTATAGAGGGCCAAACTATGATGCATAACACTTTGACAATGTGGCACCTGCTACGCATAGCACCCTAACACATGGCTTTCAACAATGATTCATTTTAGGCACTTTCTGGATGATTTTTGAGATGGAACTTTTGGGGAAGGAGGAATTCAGATGACTAGGTTCCTTTAGGGTATAAAAAAACTATTGTAGGGGTTGATGGACCCTAATATCATCGGCATGTAATTTGGGTTTGATGTGCCAAAATATATCTATAGCAGTCGCCCCCTAAATCATGAGGTCGTAAATGTTGATGTCGAGTGAAATGCTTTATCATGAGGATCAGAGGTTTCGAACTGGAAGGTGACCTGCATCAATTACAATACAATACATGATAATATGAATTTTCATGAGCTAGCTGAGGGAGGTATCCCTATGCTCAACTTTATAAACTTTCATAACATGTACATAGATCAGACAGTCGTCTGTAGATATAGACTCGTAATGCATGATTAGGATGACCATCTATGTAAATCATGTGTACATTTGATGCTTTTGTATTCCTGAATATATCGCAGCCCAGATGGATCAAACTAGATCTGGGGTCTTCAAACTCATTCAATATTCACTCAATGTACAAGTCAAACCATTTGAAAATATGTTCTATGGTCGAACATGGAGAGACATTGTCTGATTACCAGCCAATGATGTAAGTTGTTAACAGATGTGAGAGGGATCACCGATAATGAAGATGATCCTCAAGGTACAACAGTACATTTCACATGGTGTGAATAGATTATTCGATGACAAACACCACACAAAATCTTTCGGTCGAATGGCATTGATGTCAACCTATTGTCAGAAGAGAGAAACTTGCCATTGATGTATGTAAGCTTCAAAGCACTGAAGGGGTGCTTCTAAGTCAACTTCTTGGATAACCAGCTGATGTTGACAAGAAGTGACTCGTCGTAGGAGGGCCTTGATGTATCCCACATCTACGACATGAAATGGAGCAAATGATTTTTGGAGATGAAAATGAACTGAAGACACAAGGTTAAGGAATGGCGATCATGAAAAGGAAGGTTTGTAGTATTGCAACAGATGAAACTTTAACTGGATGACTTCTCTTGAACATATTGGTGACACTTAGATGAATTGGTAGCTTTAACTCAAAAAGATGGATGGTGTGATAGCCCAATGGTATGATGACCAGCAAACGGAATAACCCAACCCAACTCAATCACGAAGATGAAGTGAAAGTGTGATGTTCAAGAGCGACTTGCTACCATAAGTTTTCAAGATTTGCCCATTTTCCCTAGTCATTGCTGACCAGTACTTCTTTATTTTTTATCAAGATTGAGGAGGATACATATGCTTGTCATATAATTCTCCCTTCGGGTAAACCCATCGCTATTTGATTTTTTAACGAGTCTAGCGACGATGAAACTCGGTCTTGTCTAGATGGACAAGTTTGTCGCTATTATTTTAATGAGTTTAACGACAAAGATAACTCAGTCCTTTTCATGCTTAGAGAGTGTGAAAAGGGATGAAAAGGAAACTCTATAAGTTATTTTTCGTAAATTTGTCTCTCAAGCCCGAAAAAACATAAAAGAATACAAGAGAGAACCTATTGATCATGTTTGATGAATGAGTACCTTTTTCGCAGTTAATCTATCTCAGCCCAAAAAATTGTTAAAACTATACTGAGTAGATATGGATTATAGTTCATTAATGAGTTAGAAATGACAAATGCTGGACAATCTTTTCATGTTTAGAGAGTCTGAAAAGAGATTAAAGAAGACTCCGTTTTGAGGAACGAGTGTGTCTAGGGTAGCAATTGGTTCCAGTGATGTTGGAACTTCTCAAAACATGTTGATTTATAAGAATAGGTTGGCTAATAAGGCCACTCATTGCAAATGTTCCTCCAAAAGGGTAAAACAACCAAGTGAAAGCATATGATCGACCAAAGAGATGGTGGCGATGGGATTAAAACAACCAAGGCTCATCTGACGAAAGAGGTTGATAGAATGGTAATCACGAGGGTTAAAAGATGGGATGAAAACAACCAAGGCTCATTTGATGAAAGAGGTTGATCGAATGGCAATCACGAGGGTTAAAAATGAAACTGGGTTCATTTTATACAAGCTTGAACCATAGGGAACTATGCTTGGATTCAATTTCATGTTTACAGAAGCTTTAAATGAAAAACTATGCTTGGCTTCAGTTTCATTTTTATACAAGCTTAAAACGAAAAACTATGCTTTGCTTCAGTTTCATTTTTACACAATATTAAAACGAAAAACTATGCTTGAATTGGTTTACATGCCCTTAGCATGACGAAAAGGAGAGTCTCCTGTAACAAGATGGAAGTTGTTGTGGTCAAGTAGGATGGTTATCCAATACTTTCTTGGCTTCATCCAAATAGGGACAAAGGTGAATGGGGTGATTCCCTTCACATAACCTACATGGAAACTTGACTTTACCACTAGGTGCATGCCCCCCAAGCTTCATTACATTCACCTAATTAGACTACTCAAGGCTATCAAGTGGATGGAATGAAGGTTCTTTTACAATATTAGGTGAAAGACTCGACTTGGAACTTTACTGCAGGGGTCCTTGTTTCATTTTTTAACGAGCTTGAGAGAAGACAAGGAACTCTGCTCATACCCTTTTGTTTCATTTTTTAAGGAGGTTGACACAAGATGAGGAACTATCCCCATATCCTTAGTTTCATTTTTCTAACGAGGTTGACACAAGACTAGGAACTATCCTCACGGACCTATTTCATTTTTTAACGAGGTTGACACAATAAAAGAATTGTCCTCATACTCCTTGTTTCATTTTTTAACGAGGTTGACACAAGACAACGAACCATCCCTGGGGACCTATTTAATTTTTTAACGAGGTTGAAATAGTAAAAGAACTGTCCTCATACTCCTTGTTTCATTTTTTAACGAGGTTGACACAAGACAACAAACCATCCTCGGGGACTTGTTTCAATTTTTAACGAGGTTGACATAGTAAAAGAGTTGTCCTCATGCTCCTTGTTTCATGTTTTAATGAGGTTGACACAAGACAATGAACCATCCTTGGATACCCTTGATCACAACCCATAAGAGGTTATGAAGGAGTGATCTTGTTCCAATGCCCCCAATACATGATGTACAAAATCACTGAATTGATCATCAGTTGATGTAGGTATGGAATAGGTTGCCACATAATTAAGATGTGGTGGGGATGATACCATTGGTACAAAAGGACCATTTAGGGACAATGGTTGACTAGGAGCTATATTTGGATTGGAAAATGAAAGCTAGTCAACAGTGACAATTTTTGCTTCATGTGGGAAACAAATAACTCGAAAGCATGTTGAAACAATAGTTCCCATGCCATAAACATAGTCGCACCCTAGAAGTAAATTCTAATCTAAAGGTCCTGGGATTACCATCACATTCAGATAAGTGGTTTTCCCTCCCAAAGTAATAGGTAACCGAGGAAGGATCCCTAATGGTTTACTGGTTCCTTTGTTAAAACTCAACAGATTCTGTGTAACAAGCACAAGCGGTGGCGAACCAAGCGCTTGCCAAGAAGTTGAGGCAAGGATACTCACTGATGCACCTTCATCTATAATAGTGCCAAATATAATAATTTTACAAACCTGTACTATGATTTGGAAAGGCACATAAGAAGGAAGGCAGAATCCTGCTAGTCGATTCCAATCAAAGGAAGTGACTAGACTACTTGGAGGGGGTACCATAGAAACTAGAGAATTAATCCCTTGAGTTACGAGAACTAGAGGATTTTCCTCCCGTCTTAATCAAATAGGTGGATTGTCCCCAAGCTCATTTGAATCTAAAGAGACAAAAAGAACCTGAGTGGTATCATGTTTACTCTCTTTGGAAAAGGTACGATTTAATGAAGGTGAAATCAGGTCAACTGTTACCTTGACCTGTTGATTTTGGTCGGGTACAGAATCAGGATTCACGTTTAGAGAGAGTGGGTTTGATCGAAAGTTGATTTTGGTCAGTCAATTCATCAACTAGTTAAGGATTTAGGGATAGTTTCCTGTAACCAAATGGAAGTCACTCCGGTGAAGTGAGACAGTTATCCAACACCTTCTTGGCTTCATCCAGATAGGGAGAAAGGTGAATGGGGTGATTCCCTTCACATAACCTACATGGAAATTTGACTTTTTCCCTTCTTTCCATGAACACTACTATCACTAGTTGATGGTGTGTCACCAACATGATCTCCATAGTTGATGACAGAGGATGACGTGAGTAGGAGGATCATTCTTGTAAGATCTTACGAATATCAGGACAACTTCGAAGAAGATGGTCTCTTGCACAAAGTTTGCATGGATATCAAACATTGTGGGGCTTAATGGATGATTTGTCATCAGATTTTGCATTCAAAGCAATGATTGCTTGGTTGCCCCACTGCTGAATTTGCTTCTTCTTCTTATTCTTACCTTTCTGCTTCTTCTTAGCTGCCTGGTTACTAGTACTAATACTTTCACTAGGCGAAGACGAAGAAGGGGAGGAAGAAATAACCGAGGAAGAAAACAAAATGTCAACTTTAGGATCAACTGGAGGTTGATTTTGTCCAGTTGGAGGTGTACTCGATTGAGGAGAAATCGTGACATTTTGAACCAAAGAGGCTGAAAAGAACCATATTGGCAAGCCAATGGTAAATCCCAGAAGGGACAATGTAGCCATATATGGAGCACCAATATTTCCAAATGGAGGAAAAGGACTAGGATTCCCATGAAAAGGAATTCCTTGATTGGTGGACTCCGGATTTTTTGTCATATGTTTCAACCTAAGATCAACTAAAAAATAAGCGTGGAGGATGTTATGCGCGGTCAATTAATTTTTACGACACTGGAACACAACTTTTCTTTTTTAGTTTTAAAGAGTCGAGAAAAAGCAAAACATGACTCTAGTTGCCATCGATTTTTAATGAGCCTGAAAGGACAAGTTCTTAGATGATCCTTTTACTTTTAAAGAGTCGAAAAGGAACGCAAGTGACTACTCTAGAGACTCTAGACAAGAGGGTTTACCAGAGCAATAGCAAAACTGCAATGTACACCTTGGTGATAAATGAAAGAGAAATTACCAAGGATTTAATGTACGACAGTCAATCTTCCCAAATGTTGTGTTTAGTGCATTGTGATCGGTAAGGCGGCAGACTTGACTTCCTAGGGATAAAGGATTTCAACCTATTTGGGTATCCTACTATATACGCGACAGTATAGGGAGCACAAGTCCATACTAGCATTTATCGAATCGAAGAGGAGGAGTCACCCAACCTCCAGTGAAAATGACAGCCACTAGGTTTAAAGACGTTGGAACACATCTCTAGCCTAGACCTCTAGATGTGTTGCGTTAAGTTCCAAAGCATTTTTAGATTAATTGAGGTTCATTTTGAGTTGATATTTTTTAAATATTTGCCTTTAAAGGTTCACCATGTGATGTATATTTGCAATTCCTAAAATGCAACTATCATGGTAAACAAACTTTTGATTTAGTTTGAACGATGAAAACCTTAGCTACTAAAGGATAGAGAAATCAGATCCTTGACAAAGAGCAAAGAGCACATCTAATGCAATTTCCCTAGTTATTCCTATCAAGAATTCACAAACCTTAATATGGACAATCAAAACTGCATGTATTTGTTTTCAGCTTCCCTTAATGTGAATGAGACAATAAGGAAAACTAAACGCATAAATGATTTAGAATGTTTCACAAAAAATGACAAATTTCGACAATTTTTCTTCAAGGAGAGAAAATATGACTCAAACGACACTTTAAAGTTTGAAGAAATATCTTTTCGACACTTTCAACGAAATCAAATTAAATCAAATGCACCAAGATATTTTAATCGGTTAGCTATGAAGGAGGATTTTACGACACTTCACTTTTTTGACGAAAATTGAAGATTTTACGACACTTTTTCTATCGTAACAACAAATCAATTAACACTACTTTTTGAAAGTAGAGTGTAAATGGAAAACAAACACAAAAAATAATTCACCAATATTAATCTAAATAGACGTTGATCTAAGTGATGTAAGTTGGCTTCAGTGATGAGATATTGTTCAAATTCAGCAAGCAACCAAACAGGAATGAAAACTAGACAAAAACCTCAACTCCTAGATGGGAAAATTGAGTTTCAGTCATCCATCGTAGGTTATAGTGATAGACAGTGTGATGCATAGCACTTTTCCCATTTGTGAACTAAGATGCATAGCAGGGTACAGTTCAGGACAGTGCAATGGTCATAGGGAGTGATTCTAAAAGTGTTTTTGGCTCAAATTTGATGCAGTTTTCAATGGATTAAGATTGATTTTAATCAAAAATAACAAGTAAAGTGTAATGGAATGCCTTATGAGGCTACTAAGCTACCAAAAGGGCATTTTTATGCTTTTTCAAATCAAATGTTCAAGATATAAACTAAACCAGAGATTGACTGAAGTAGCATTTATCTACTACGCAATTGTATAACAAAGGTGGTTCAAAAGCTTCCTGTCTAACTTCAGACTCTGTCTATAGTTTATATAATTCAACATAGAGCAAGAAATAGAAAAAAACAATCATCACTGCCCAATGGAGTCACCAATTTGTTTATGGGAAAACTAGTATTTCTAAGAAATCCTAGCCGTTTAGGTTTGGTAGCTAAGCTAGAAACAATAGTCAAAGAAATTCACTATCTTTCCTATGACTGATAGACAAGAGAAAGATTACAAAAGACAAACCTGTAAATTTTGTTTGATTCCTCACTTGATCTCCCTCTCCTTTGGCCGATCCTGTAACTCCTCCCCGTACTTAACATGCTTGAAGAGTACCTGCACAGCTACAGAAACAAAGACCTGTCAAAGCATAATGATCCATCACAGCATAAACATCATAGAATTAGAAATATGATAAACAAATGAATGCATTTATAGTTAACACAATCAATCGGGAAAAATCTTGAAGAACTTTATTGATAACAAGGAGAATTACAACCCATAAGAAGTCTAATCCAGCGCCATCCTCCCAGCTTCAAGCCTTCTTCACCTCATGAATCAACAAGAACATACCAACAATAACAAAATGCTCTCACCTCAATACTGAAACTAGCAGCACTTCCTTACAACTCAGAATAATTCAGCCTCTTTTATCTTCTTGAATTAGAGATCCTTTAATACATGATTGTAGGAGGTCCAATCATGACAGCGTGAGACCAAGACTACATCTATAAGATAATTGCGTGAGACCAAGACTAGGTGAATCCTACCGCAGATGGGCGAATTACATGGGACCACAAGAGTTCTTGCACTTTGGATTCTGACGAAGAAGTAGAATGATGGTAGAATCGGTTACATGACGTAACTACACTGAATTGTAATATGATGACAAGGTCGTTGTGCTGCATATCGATAGAAGTAAGAGACCTACCTACTTATGATGGTTTAAGTGAGGTAGATACCTTCTTGGATAAATTTGAAAGAGAAGTACTAGAAAAGCAACGATTCCAGGCCTTGGATTAGGTACTGCACTCTACACCCATGAGATGGTGGGGTATCCACAAAGGGAGCTTTGATGACTAGCGCAAATGTAGGAGAATGATGCACACACAATTTGGAAAGCCTAGGGGGTGATTAATAGATAAGTAGAATGGATAGGATGGTCTGCGTGGACATATGGCTAGGAGGATGCAAGCCTATGGAAAAGAGCCCAACCTACGCGGATGCACATGTACTATGCACTAAAAGACCTGGTCAATAAGCATGTGTTGGGGGGACAAAGGTGCAAATGGATCTTAATGTTTGCAAGACATTATACAGGAGGAGCTATCGGACAAAATATTCTACATGCAGAGGTGCTCAACACGTTGTGCAATGCACTAAAAAAGCTATACAATGTGTAGTGAAGTGATTGGGACTTGTGCGTACTTGCAGTATTATGGGCTTATAGGATGACATGCAAGAAACTGATGAGATAGACACCTTTTAGGATTGTCTATGGAGTGGAAGCCATAATTCCCATGGAATACATTGTGTCTAGTCTGTGCATAGTAGCGCTCACGGGTATGATGGATCGCGAAGCCTTGGAGGAGAAGCTCACACAGTTGGAGGAGCTTGAGGAAGAACAATTTTTGGTTGGATTTCACCAGCAGGTCCAAAAGAAGCATGAAAAGGCTTGGCACAATTGACATATTAAGTTGTGCACCTTCAACATGAAAAATTTGGTGTTTTTGTATGATATTAAGTTTGATAAATTCCCTGCGAAGCTCAAAATGCATTGGCTGGGATCATATGTTATTAAGGAAATTACAAATGGTGGCGCGACGCAATTGGTTAAGCTAAATGGTGAACTCTTCCCAGGAAAAGTAAATGGTAGTCCTCTGAATCCATACACAGGTGGCTCGACCATCTGACTAACTGATGGAAACATACTCTTAGCACTCCAAGCAGCTGAAAGAAGGCGTGGGACTATAAACTACTTTGCCCAGGAGCTACGCAATGTCAGGACTGCACTAGTAGCAAAGTGTCACACGGTCCGTGACAGCGCAAGGGTAGCTGTGTTGCCACGTGGGGCAGCTTTAAAGTGATCGTTACAGTCACTACTCACAATGTGATGCTTGTTTTGAGACCAAATGGAGTGGGTAGTAGGCATTTAAGGCAAACATTTTGGGCTAAATTCATGAAAATATGCCACCAATCAAGCATTATTGCATTTAATGTGGGGGGAAAGATCAAATTCAAATCCAAAAGGCACTATAAATTACAAAGGGTTGTCTAGCAAAAAACACTTGGAAATTTGAGAATTGAGTTGTTGCACGCTTAGACATTCATGAACCCAAACTTGTTCGATCTTCTGAAGATGAATTCATTGCTTGAGAAATTAATTGCGACGTTGAGAGAATTAAGGAAATGCACTATGGCAGCACTTGAAGAATTCATGGATACTGGAGTAATGACCACCGAGGAAGCTGTGCAGGCCATTACGGAACTGGAAGCCCCAGAAAGGGTTGGGATAGTCGCAGAAATCCATAAATTGCCATGCACACTGAGACCCAAGAAAGACAAGTAGGCCATGGTATCAGTGCGCATATCACCTAGAAATCTGCTAAGGACTAGGCTCACCATGGAAGAAAAGGGGAAGGCTATCAATTTGGAAGCCAATGAGGAGGAAGAATTTGAAGAAATCCTAGTAGAGGAGGAGGATGTAGAAATTGAGGTTGAAACCCAGGATGCGAACCCTCTTACTAGGTTGCTCGCATATGTTCCTCCATGGAAGTGTAACGCAAAGGTTCCCAAAGATATAGATGAGAGAAAGAGCTCTCTGCAAAGTCTGCTTGTTATGTAACCAACTCACAAAAAGATAGAAAAGATAGATCAACGCCTTAGAATTTAGCCTTTTGGAGGGGGAAACCTCCTTTACATTACACAAATGAATGATTCTTTGATGATACAAATGAAAAGACCTCCTTTCTATATATAGGAGTCTAAGGGGTCATAATATAA
>APFE031441038.1:0-14604 GCA_000404065.3 Pinus taeda
ATCCAGTGGGGGCTCTGCCAAATATTCTTCCAAACTTGATCAGGGTTTAGGTAGTTAAATCCTGTTACTACCTGTTTAGCTTCTTTGAGGTTAAAGTTTCCTTCGGTGTTCTTTCCCCATCTTACTTGGACACGCAAGGAGGATACCAAAATCTTCCTATGCTCTAGATCCTGAGCAAGAGAGTGTACTAGGGCCTTCAAGGGGCTCTCTTCACTGTGGCCTAGATCCTTCCAAATTCTCCATTTTCCATTGTTCCTTACATGGTCCCAGAAGTCATTACCATAAGTAGACCTTTGTTGTCTGTGTCATTCTTGAGAGCTACTAATTCATATTTATACAGGTTGGGTTCCTGTTGTGAGTTATCGTCCTTAAATCATGCTAGGTCCCCAGCTCAAATCTCCCAGAAACTATGTTGCTGAACAATATCTTTATTTCCCCAGGCAAGGTTCCAAATATGGGAGCCCTTAATATGCCCTGACATTCTAATGTGATCCTTCACCTACCAATTCTTGACATATTTTTGTTTCCAAAGCTTAGCCCAGGGAGTTTCTGATTGCTTGATCCACCTCCACTAGAGTTTAGCTCCCAAAACTCTGCTAAGGGTTCCAAGATCATGAAGCCCCAAGGCACCATGGACCTTGCATTTACAGATCTCGTCCTAGGCTACTGAAGCCCATTTCTTTTTCTCTTCTCGTCTGCCCCATAGAAAATCTTTTTATATGCTCCTGATTTGTTTCTTAATTCCTTTAGCAGCAGGAAGATCTAAGAACATGAACATGGAAATTGCTTGCAGGAAAGACTGTGTGAGCACAAATAAAAGAACTCAATGATCCTAATAGAAGATTTAGTAGGAGAAAAACTCTACCCTTTTTCACATTGTACTAACCAAAGCAAGAGAATAAGAAAATGTATCTTGAAATTGGCTTGAGACTGAAGATGTAGACATTTTGCCTAGAGAGAATAAATATTCTATAGATGATCTATTAGAAGCCATATAGGAGACACTCCATTGGGTTTTGTTGGTATTACAAAACTTGGACCTGAAAATGAACTCCTATAGAGAATTATAAAAGGAAAATAACATCTAAGCCACTATATGGGCTGTCATAGTCATCAATTCGGTTTAGCCCAAGTAGTTTTGTGATGGATTATTATTCTCCCCACCTAAGTCCTATTTCCATATGTGGTGTGTCAAGTTGATAATGAGTATATTTTTGCGAAGGATTTGAATCTTTTTTAAGCTAGCCATCTATGTTGAAGAATCTTAGATTTTCCTTGGGAACCATCCTCAAAATAGGTTGGGTGGGGGGTGGAAGTTCCCTACCAAATGTGACTTGAAAAAAACTTAATGTAAAAAATTAAGTGTAGCTTTCGAACAACTCCAATGGAATTCAATAGAAAAAATTTTAATTATGTTGACTCCATTGGGAAGATTCCTGGAGTTTTGGCTACGTTAAAACATTCCTCCTCAATAATGGTGGGCATAGTTTTAACCCATATCATTTATTTAGAAGCTCAAATAATGATTCAAGAGCCACTCCTCAATATGCTAGTGGCCCTAAACCCTAATCCCTACACAGTAAGAATTTTATAAGATTTTAAACCCTAAACCCTAATCATTTTAGAACATTTTAACAAGCCTTTTGTAATATTTTTAGGTGTTTATGAAAATCATTTACTAAAGTGTTGTAACCCTAAAACTTAAACCTTAAACCCTAAACATTTTATCACATTTTAAACCCAAACACGAAACCCTAAGCATTTTATAACATGTTAACAAGTTTTTTGTAGCTTTTCTTATGTGTTTATTAAAATCATTTACTAAAGTGTTATAAAACCTAAATAATAAACACAAAACCATAACCATTTTTTAACATTTTAAACCCTAAATCCTAAACCATAAACCTTAAGAATTTTTTAACATTCTAACAAGCATTTTGTAACTCTTTCTTAAGTGTTTATTAAAATCATTCACTAAAATGTTATCAAACCTAAACCCTAATCACTAATAATTTTATAAAATTTTAAACCCTAATCCCTAAGACTTTTATAACATTTTAAACCCTAAACTCTAAACAATATATCTTAAGCATGTTATAACATTTAACAAGAGGTTTGCAACTTTTCTTTTAAGTTATTATTAAATTCATTTACTAAATTGTTATAAACACTAATCCCTAAAACCTAAACTCTAATACATAGACCCTACACCGTAAGCATTTTATAACATTTTAAGCCCTAAGCCCTAAGAATTTTATAGCATTTTAACAAGCGTTTTAATTTTTTTAAGTCTTTAATAAAATAGCCCTAAGCCTAATAGCATTGAAATTTCATATGACTCTAATAGATCCACTAATGAAGTTTGCAAGCTCTGCAAAATTATTAGCCAACTATTCATTTAAATCAACTCTAACAGATGTATCTACCCCGTCAAGTAATATTTCATCATTTTTACATCATAGTATATAATATTACAACATATTACATCATCAATATACCAAAGAGAGAAGAAAAAGTCAAAGTGACAGCAAACTTCCTGAGTTTCTAGGAAAATTGGCAAAATTTTGCCTGATGCGCAATGCCCTGAGCTTGATGGCATCAAATTCTCATACGACTCTGATAGATCCACTAATAAAGTTGGAAACCTCTACCTATCTAATTTCTAGAACAATTGGAATTTTTGGATAAGGAGTCCATTTTCTCCTACAAAAATCATTTCTCCCAAGACTGGTTCCTATGGGTCCAAAAAGTGGCAGAGAGGGCATTTTTAGGTGTTTTTTGCCCTTTAGGTGACCCAAATCTCCTCCAAAACTTATGAAACTTTCTGGATTTCACTATGTTTCCATGAGGAATCCAAAAATGTAAGCCATTTTGCAAAATTATTAGCCAAGTCAATGCGCAACGCACAAGTGAAAATTCATGTGTTTTGCATTTAAAAATCGTGAAATGACGAAATTTTCTCAAAATTGCTTCAAAATTGGTAAGAGGCAAGCTTATTAATTTCTTTTCTGAGCCAAGGAAGCTTCACCCAAAATTTTAAGTTTGTCTTGTTCCTTTTTGGCTGTCAAGGCTCTCTTTAACTTAGCTTTTAGGCCATTTACCCTTGTCTTGCAAATTCTATTCTGAGCTAAGTAATGATAAGCCATGTAGTGCAACATTTTCTTCTCCTTGTTAGCCTTATCAATCATCTTCTCAAGGTGGATATTCACTCTTTCCAACCATGATTCTTGGTCATCCTCAATTTCTTTCTCAAGTGATGTCATCTTGATTTTCCTTCTTTTTGCCACTTTCTGGTTTTCTCTAATTGTTTGTAGCTCCAATATTGCATGTTTGTCCTCAAGTTGCTTCTTCTCTTGCTCAAAAAAGTTAATGATCCATTTGGCCCTCTCTAGGTCAAGTGATAAGGCTTGGATTTCAGCCTCCTTCTCTTTGATGATCACATCCTTGAGTCTTGAGCTTTGAGAACCCAAATCAGTTTCATCTTCCTCAACCAAAACAAAATCTTTTTTTTGCCCTTCAGTAGGACCTTCATCATGCACTTATTTCTTTCCTTTTTCTTTGACCTGTACCTGTTCAGTTGAAGAATAAGGAAAATCCCCTTTCACCCTAGGTGAAGATAGCATTTTCCTGTGATCCAGTGAAGAAAACAAGACCCCTTCCACCCTTGGTGGAGATAGTACTCGTTTGGTAACTACAAAAAGCCTCCTGGTGCCTTTCTCATAAGTTACAAACACAGGAATACGAGCCTCATCAGTTTTTCTTTCAGGCTCTTTTTGTTGCCCGGAAGGTTCACCTTCCTCTTGAGGATCTACAAAAATTTGAGGCCCCTTGAATATTTCATGGGAAATGAAAGTTTCCCATGACACTCCCAACTGAGTGAGCTAATGAAAAACAACAATTTTGATGACAACAAAGTGATAAATACTTCTGAGCTACTTTGGGTATGGTTTTCTTTTTACAATCACATTCATCCTCTCTGTGTTTTTGCACATGAAATATGGAATACTCATCATTCTGACCCTGGTGAAGTGCATAAGTAATCTGATATGGTATCCATAATGTCTAGCGAACCTACCCTCACATGTGAAGTATTTGATGATAAGTTTCATAAGTGGAACATACCGGTCCTCCAAGAACTTGAAAGGAAACACCCTACTTAGTTTACCATGATATTTGGCCTTAATATATGGTTCATAATCCTACTTTTTGATATTATGCCTTTTATTCCACTTTTCCCCTACATCTGGCATTCTAGTGGATTCTGCAATAATAGCTGGTGAAAGAGTGAAATTGATCCCAGCAAGGTTCACCACATTATTCTCCATGTTTATGAAAAAATTCATTGCCAACTCATGATGGTATTTAACCCTCTCAACCATCTCACAGAACTAAAAGCAAGACTAGTATCTGAAACATGTGGTAGCAAGAGGGCAAGCAAGGAGTTCAATCATGCTAATAGGTTCCTCTCTAATAATTTTTCCACCCTTGTGAGGTTTCCTAAGCTATACATTTCTTTCTCTTGAGCTGTCACTAAGTGTTTCCTCTTCATAACTTGATTCAATGCTTCTTGTCATGGTGCTTGTCTTAGGGAAGTGATGTGATGATGATATGGTGGAAAATGATGGGGAAGACAAGAGAGATGAGTATGAAGAGATTTTACCAATGTGAAAAGGAGATGGGGAATGAAGTGAGTGAGTTTCCTTAGGGGATTGGGATATGGAAAATGAAATTAATTAATTAATTTGTGGCAATGAAGTATAGAAAAGGGGAAAATGATGTGGGTTTTGGTTATGGAGTGAAAGCTTTACAATGAAATGGAAATTGATGAAGACGAGCTAGGGTTTGAGTTTCAAGATGCAAACATTATGAAGAAAACATGTAGGAGATCAAATTCAGCTCAAGAACAATGATAACTTACTTGTAGGAGAGAAATGCAACATTTTTTAGGGGTTTTGGGTGATTTGGAATGTTTTGGCAGCTTCTTGACTGATGCGCAGCACACTGGACCCAATGCGTAATGCCCTTGTAAATTTACACTTGCACAAACCCACTGATGCGCAGCGCCAGTCTTATGCGCAGCGCACCACCTTTGATGCACAACGTCAAGAAGATTTGCTAGAAAAACAAAGTTTTCACCTTCTTTTGTCCAATTTTCCTCCAAATCGTGATTTTAGCTCTTCATGGATGTCTTGCACAATGAAATAGATGACTAGTATGTTTTCGCTTTATATATGGATGCCTTTTAATTTTTCCTTATTTCAAGCCCACATTTATAATGTCAAAGTCGCTTTTTCTCATAAACTCTGTTTTTCATTTGAATTGGCTTTTCTTGATCATTTGATGAACTTGTATTGATGCTTTTGTTTCTTGTAGTGGCTGGAGTTGGCAAGGTGACCAAGGGCAGTGGCTGGAACTTATTACATATAGAAAACACTTTAAATTACATAAAATTTGTACATAGAAATAAAAAAACTCTGTTTTCACCTCAAAATAGAGTTTTGAGGTAAAAACCATTTATTGGGTCATATCATCAGTAAATTTATGATCTTATCAACTTATAAAACCTCCTCATGTGCCTGTTGACCTTTTATTGTGTTTTGGATGACCATGGTGGCAAACCCTAGACCTAGTGAGACTAAAAACCCTAAAATTGATATTGGTAATTGAAATGAGACAAAATGACAGTAAATGGCCTAAACATGTGAAAGCATGCTAGCAAGTAAATTCCATGAGGGAAATTGATAATGAACCACTACCATCAGTTGATCCATGACCTAATGGAATGCAGGTGATCCGATGTGACACCTAATATGCATGCAAAAAGAGAAATTTGATCACTGATGGAGGGATGAAGATACGGACACTAACACGGGCTAAGGGTTATTCCTTATAGATTTGTGTCATAGTTTTATGGGTGATTTGGCATGCTCATTAGGTATATTAATCTTGATTTCTACATTTTGTTCTCAAATTTACCATTCATAGACACTCATATATGACATCTACTAATGTTTATGTACCATAGATCCTAACTATCAATGTTTGAGTTAATCCCTTGGTGTTTCAAGGTTACTATTACCTTGTTGTTTCATTGATTTTGTTCATATTTTTTTACATCTCTATGTAAGTTAGGGTTTGGTAACCCACTTGTTGTGCATTTTCCCTCTATGTTTCACCTTGATTCCTGGCTAAAACTGTCTAGGATTCTAACCGTGGCACCCCTTATCCAGTTTAAGTCCATTTGAGCCGAGATAGTAGAGGCATATGTTGAATGTGCAAACTTGTTCCATTAGGTCAGCTAGTGGGATTTACTTCAGTTGTTTCAGAGTTGAAGTAAAGGGATTATCAAGGTTTTGCCTCTTCTTTTGATATGAATAAAGCTCGAGTGGGTGATATAGAGATGGATGCAAATATTGATTTCATTGCAACAACTACTCATCTTCCCTTTGAGAGAGAGAAATGGTCTAAAAATTGTGAAATGTGTGACTTTCCCTCGAAGCAACTTACAGTTATTTATGTTTGTGGATATCATGAGAAAGGTATGTTGATTTCCTATATGAAATATAAATGGTGTAGTTTAGAGCTTTTGTTGCATTTTATGTTACTTATGAAGAGTGAAATATTATGGTTTTTATTTATAACAAAAGGTCCTTAATGGCATTTCTCATACATAAACATAATTTTCCCCTTTATCTATATAAGTTCCAAACTAAAATGTCCTGCAAATATCAGTCACATCACAAGAACTCTGAATGATCACTTTTTCATCACAATTTAACCTATATTCTAGTTAGACACCATTTGGGTGCATAACCCTTCGTTTCACAGTCCTTTTCAATAACCATATCATCATTCACTATAGAATGATTGTGAATAATTAGTTCATGAAGAAAATCCTTGTGCTTCAAATGATAATAATGTCAAAACTCTCAAACCTACTGGTGTTCACTGAACTAGAAGCATGAACAAGTGTACTATTGTCTGACATATGGAATGAAAATAGGAATTTAAGGATGAAAGAGAAGTGAAACCCTCCAGGGTAAGTCTTTGGGCCTAAATTTTACCTAAAGAATCTACACATGAAGAAGAGATCAATCAATCATATCAAAGCCCTCAATCCAAAGTTAAGATTAAACAAATTCAGAGGAAAATTTCGGGAAAAAGGCAAAACATACAATTAAGTAGTCCTAGAAATGATGAGTTTTTCCACATTGAGGCTCATCCTAAAATCTTGCCAAAAAGAAATAGCCCATGGGTCCAAGATAATTTTGGATTTTTGTGTTGATGTAAATTGTTGTGATGACAGTCCTCGAATCATAATCCATTCAAATGAGGATAATTTAAGAACATGTATTGGTACTAGCAATACTTTCTCATTGTCCCATGTCTTAAAAAGTGTATTAGTCAACTTTTCCATGAAAATAAGAAACTCAACACTTCAATTCAAGCTAAGGAAAGACACAGGAAACATGAATCTACGAGTACTAAAAATAAATCTCAGTCTAGAGATATACATATTATTATCAGGTCATCGATGGTCAAAGTAGTTATATCCTCTGAAGAATATGGTTCCGATCATGACTTTGTTTTTTTCTATGATTGGTATTTTTCAGTTTTCAAGGTATGTGTCTATTTTATTTATTTTACTATATTTAAAAAAGGGGGAAAATACAAAATCCATGATCTTGTACCAACCCTATCTTGTTGTCCAAATAAATGTCTAATTTAAGTTTTGTTGGTTGTAACAAGTCCTCCATATTCACTAGATGATGATCTTAGATTTCGTAATGGATGATAACTAAGGTATAAGGGAGAGAAGTCATAAAGAAGAAATCTAGGTCATAAAGGAGAGAATTCATGCCCTAAATGATTACATTGTACATTTTCGTATTACATTCATATGCATGTTTGTTTGAGAATATTCTTCTCACACTTTTAATTTAATTATTAACAATTATTAGGTGAATGTTAGAGATTTAACCTCCATGGAATATGCTAGAAAAGTCATAGTAGTATTCACATATCAACGGTTAAGATTTATCTCCAAGTCAATTATGCTATTTTAATTAATTGATGCCGAATTGTTTAATTATAGAAAACATAATATCAACATATATCATATTGGACATGTGGTATTGATAAGCCATCCTATTGGCCCATGCTATTGTAAGAAGAGATATTTACTTGAGTTAAGAATTTCCATGGTAATGTGGGCATATAAATTTAAAATAAATTTATAATTTAGTTAAATTTTATGATTATTTTCATCTTGGTAATGTGAGATGTATGGATTAATCCATATAGAAGTCATTTAATCTATATGGTTGCACTAGTTAAAATAGAAAAAAACTGCTAAAATTTCTTATTATGGGGGGGTGTAGTCATGTTGAGTTGTTTCTTGTTATACGGTACTGATGTGAAACACAACATCAACCATAGGAAAAGAAAATGTAACCTTCTGATATTTTTGGTAGACATTAGTTTATATATAAATACACAATTGTTCTCAAAATGACAATGAATCTACTCTATAGTGGACATGCATAACATGCAAATATACTTGTATATGTCAAGTACATAATCTATATATAGTGAAATGGAATAATATTTTAAAACATATAGTGCTCTAGAATAAATTATACTTTTTTTGAAAATAAAAGGATGTAAGATTGGAGAAAAGTTTTCTCCAAGGAATACATTCTCTAAACTAAGAATTTTCTTTGTGGTCTTCTAGGATAAACTTTAATTGTTCAATATTGTATAAAAACTAAAACGAAATTAAAAAATTATATCTAAAATTACAACCACAAAAAAAGACCAAGACAAAGTAAGAAGGAAAAAAGAATCAAAATTCTTTCTACACTTTAAATCATACAAAGAAAAGTGTTCATGTTATTTGGGAAGACTCTATACTAAAAAAAATTAAACACACAAATCCATATCATTAACAAACGTGGTAAACACCTGAGTATTCACTGTAAAATGTATCTTCAAATATATAAACCCTTTAGTATTAATGTAGCTTCAAAATATTCAAAATTCTATTTAAAATATCAATATTAAAGAAAATAACACACTTTTAATAGAAATTTAGGTAATAGAACAATTATGTTAATTAAATGACTAGTGTATGTTAATACATCTCACAATGGTAAAATTTTAAAAATTATGAATAAACTATTTTATTATCTAATATTATTAAATTATTATTATTATTATTATTATTTATATTGTATTATTATTATTATAAAGTTAAGAAATACTATTTCAGAAAGTAGGAAAGAGGAATTTTTTATCAAAATGAATATTTATATCTACATACATAGATGTTTCCTTTAATCTATAAATAGCGGAATTCTAACGATACCAGGGCCAAGTCATGGCTTCTCAATATCACATGCCGAAAAAACCATATCTCATATACATATGAACTTCATCGTATGAATATTTTTAATTAAATCATTTCCATTAAAATGATAAAAGAGCATAACACCTTCGCACATAAACCTGAGTCCATTGAGTTTCCATATACCACTAAAAAAAGTTCATAGAAATATTTAAAATAAATTTATAATTTAGTTATATTTTGTGATTATTTTTATCTTGGTAATGTGATATGTATAATGGGGTAAGATTTTTTATGCTTATCATGGATTAATGTGTATACAAGTCATTTAATTTATATGGTTGCACTAGTTAAAAAGGAAAAATACTGCTAAAAGTTCTTATTATGGGGGGTGTAGTCTTGTTGAGTTGTTTCTTGTTATCTAGTACTGATGTGAAATACAACATCAACCATGAGTAAAGAAAATGTAACGTTTTGATATTTTTAGTTGACATCACCTTATGTATAAATACAAAGTTGTTCTCAAAATGAAAATGAATCTACTCTATAGTGGATATGCATAGCATGCAAATATATTTGTATATGTCAAGTACATAAGCTATGGTATAGCGAAATAAAATAATCTTTTAAATCATATAGTGCTCTAGAATAAATTATAGCTTTTTTGAAAATACAAGGATGCAAGATTGGAGAAAAATTTTCTCTAAAGAATACATTCTTTAAACTAAGAATTTTCTTTCTAGTCTTCTAGGATAAACTTTTAATTGTTCAATATTGTATAAAAAAAATAAAAATAAAAATTAACATAATATGTCTAAAATTACAACCACAAAAAAAGAGAAAGAGAAAGTAAGAAGCAAAAAAAAATCAAAATTATTTATACACTTTAAACTATACAAAGCAAAGTGTGCATGTTATTTGAGAAGAATCTATACTAAAAAAATTTAAACACAGAAATCCAATAACCAAAATAAGATAACTTATCTCACTATCCTTATCATTAACAAAAGTGGTAAACACCGGAGTATTCACTATAAACTGTATTTTCAAATATTTAAAACCTTTAATATTAATGTAGCTTTAAAATATTTAAAATGTATTTAAATTATCAATATTAAAAAAAATAACAAACTTTTATTAGAAGTTTAGGTAATAGAACAATTATATTAATTAAATGACTAGTGTATGTTAATACATCTCATAATGGTAATATTTAAAAAATCATGAAATTAGCTATTTTATTATTATTATTACGATTATGATTATAAGTTAAGCATATATTTATTTCAGAAAGCACCAAAGAGGATTTTTATCAATGAATATTTATATCCACTTTATTAAGGAGTTTCTTAATCTATAAATAGGGAATGCTACGATACCATGGGCCAGAGTCATGGCTTCTCAATATCACATGGCGAAAAAACCATAACTCATTAAATATGAAACTTGCTCATATGATATTTTGTTAATTAATGAGTTTCATTAAAACAATAAAAAGAGCATAACTACCTTGCACATAAATTTGAGTCCTTGAGTTGCATATACCACTAAAAAGGCCATAGAACATTTAATGGTCTTACCATAAATCTAATAGTACTTAATAATTAAATTAAATTTTAGGAATCCCTATTCTATTTTAAAAGAAACATATTTATCGATCTAATTAATTTTGACTTCATCTTAACTTTGAGTTATCAATAACATTTGAAAGAATAAATATATAATTTGATATAAAAAACTTGTTATTTTCAAATTAAAAAATGCATATAAAACTTAAGAGTAAATCTATTACCATTGAAACCTAATTAAAGACATGTAAAAAATATAGTGAAACCTAAACGAAAATATGCTATATATATTATTGAATACATAAAAATGAAAGAAATAGATAAATATAACTAGTTATCTTCGGTCACTTATAATAATTTTGAAAAAATATTAATTATTGATAGTAAAAAGCACAAAAAAAAACTTAAACTAACCTATATTACATAAAGTATTTCATGTAAAGTATAATATTCAATAAAAAAAAATTGATTTTCAATTGGAAAATAAATAAAATTTAAAAAAATTAATTTGAATATATTAATATCGAGGCTAAATGAAGACGGTCAATTATATTGAATGCATTACGAGAGAAATTGAAAAATATAACGAGCTCTCAATTACATTGAATGCGTTAACACAAAAATAGAAAAACGTCTCTATACGAAATAGTTAATCATGTAATATCAATTGAATTGCTAGCAGCTAGAAGAAGTGGGCCAAAGTTACAGAGAAAGGCGTAGGCCAATATTACAGAATGTACTATTTACCGAAAATTAAAATTCAAGCATAACATTCCAAATTTGCACGGACGCGTATACATGACGTGGTTCTGTAGAGAATTTCTTGAAAAGCATTTCTTGAAAATAAAACCCAAACTCTTTGTACGAAAATTTCAAGAAAAGCATCTCATGCTTTTTTGAGGTAAACCTTGCTTTAACGGATCACAACTTTCTTTACATATGAGCGATGGCCATGAATCTTTATGTCGTTTTGAAATAGATTATGTTCTTGTGGGTTGCATTTATATGGGAACGAATACAGATGATAAATAGAACAGAATCTGGATTCGCAACAATTGTATCAAATCCACCACTCACAAACTCTCCTATATGACAACGTTAATCCCTTGTGGCGTATCTATCTGAGGGATTCGACTCTCCATCACACGTAAATGATTCTGGTATACCTAAATGAATGAGAGAGAAATTTCATTAACATAGCTCATTTCTGTAGATTGAATTAAAGTGTTTTCCTATGTGTGTAGCTGTTTTCTTGGATTCTTTAATAAGATCGTCTGCATAGATCATCAATCATTCCAAAGAAATCGATATCGAAATGAACAAAACCCAATTGACTCGACGGAGTCGTAACTTCCATTCGCAATCCCTCCTGTCATAGGTGATGACCATCTTAGAAGATGCCAACCGTGGCCACTGGGAGCGTTTTTCTGGACAATAAATTCCTCAGAGCCTACAGTCCATGTTGTTGTGAACTCATCTGTAAGAGGTATCTGGGTGGTGGCCACTCGGAGCGGTAAATTAGGTCACATTGAAGATGGGAGCCGGGTCTCTCACTGGATATGGATTTGGACTCACTCCCTCCGATCAATTTGAATTTTCTGAATCTGTTGAATTTGAAAGCCAAGGGAGGGACACATCCTCCATCATATCATTTGGCTTGCGGGTAAATTTATTTTCCAACTCTTTGATTCGATCACTCTGACTATAGGTTACAGATAATCATTTAATTTCATTGATATAGCTCCATTCTGTTTGTTTTTTAACGCTTATTTTCTTATTTTAAAATTGAATTGCAATGGCTTTTTGCTTTGAGCCTCTGCATCCATGGATCCCTCGAGAGAAACACGGATGACCCGCCAGTCTGGTTGTTGGACCATCTCATCTCCGTGGCAGAAGATTCCAACAATGATCGAAGATGCCATTGCGAGGGTTTTTCTGGAGAAGAAATTTATCAGAGCGTGTGGATTCATCTATGAGAGGTAAGCATTTCTTCACTTGCGGGGCCTTATAAAATCAATGTCCATTTTATCATAAATGTGTTAGCCTGTTTTGTTTAATAAAAATAATGTTCAGATAGTCGTGCATTTCTTTATTTTCATGTATCACAGTTCATTAAAATAATTTATAATTGATAGTGATCCTTGTGATGATAAGGAATTTATTTATTGTTGTAGTATTTTCATCTTTTTTATCAGGGAGAAAAGACACCAATACTAGAATGACAGAAAAGGGATTCAATAGAATGACACCAGTAACCTACATTAACATTATGTTCTGTGTTGGGTCTTCTCTCCTAATTGTTTTTGTTTTCTTTCACCCTTACAATTTCAATATATATATATATATGGAGTTTTACAATTTCAATATATATATATGGAGTTGATGCTATATTGTCAAACAACTTAACAAAAGAAAATCTACATCCTTCTCTAACAAGGGTAGCCCTCCCATGCCACCAAACTCAGGCAAGATTAGTGCTGCAACATTCCTTTCCCTGCCCAATAAAATAATATTTGAATTGTTTAGTTATATTTGTGTTTGTATAATTATTTATTGATTTGAAATTATATAATAATGAAAAGAATATTTTTGTGAATTTAATTTGTTTATTTACAACTAAATGTTAACAATGTGAAAGGATATCTATGTATTATTTTATTACATGTAATTATTTGTCACTTGTAAATTGGATAATATAAAATAATTTATTCATGAGTAGAATTGCTTTATTTTTATAAGATATGTGAAATGGATGTGTTTGATTATTTAAATGTGAAAAGAGGCTTAATTATTTTTTCCAATGTACCCTTAAACTATATTCTTTTATAATATGATATATTTGTTAGATGACATGACATTGATATTTATGTATAGACATTGCTTTCTACTTGTAATGATATGTATATGTTGGTGTATTTATGTGCTTTTTTAAATGAAAGTATTTTTCGTTTGTTTATGTGATATGATGGTTGTGCTTTTGCTAATTAGATAATAGGATTTCATTGAAAGATAAAATGATGTTCACATCTTTCGCACGTTTAATGTGTATATATTTATGTATGTATTTCTTTTATTGTTTGTTAGATGATATAGTGATTGGTTTTCTTAGACAATGTCATTATTATTGATTTCTAATTGATAAGATGTATTTGTTTACTACATGACGTCGATGTATTTGTTAAATGATATGATTATGATAATCATGGTTATGTTTTTGTTTTTTAAATGTCATGCATTATGTTTGATGATATGATGGTGATAATGAGAGTGAGAGAGATAATCAGAGTGTGGGCCGAGAGAGAGGGAGAGAGTAGAACAGGGGTGGGTGGAGAGATGTAGGGGGGGCAGGGTAGGAGGGGCAAAGAGAGAAAGAGGAGGGAGGGAGGTAGAGAGAGAGAGAGAGTGAGAGAGAGAGGGAGAGGGGGAGGGAAAGAATGGGAGAGAGAGAGAGAGGGGAAGAGATTTATAGAGTGAGATAGAGGGAGCTGGACATAGATCTAGAGAGAGAGGAGGAAGAGGGACGGTGAGAGAGAGGGGGGAGAGAGGGGGAGGGATAAGGAGAGGGAGAGGGGGAGGAAGAGAGGCATAGAGAGAGATATGTGGGTGCATAGAGGGGGAGAAGGAGTAGGAAGGGGAGAGAGAACGATAGGCGGAGGGGGAGGAGGAGTGAGAGAGAGGGGGGAGGAGGAA
>APFE031441050.1:0-20467 GCA_000404065.3 Pinus taeda
CTAGATTTCACCTTACACACACCATCACTCATCTGTTTATAAATACATCACTCCATCTTAGGAAGATAAATTAACCACAAACAACACCCCAAACGACAAAAAGCTCTAAGAGGTTGCTTAAGTACATATAGTACACCTTCACTTCATCAGCTTACGAGCCCCGGGTTGACAATTAATGACATCAATTTAGGAACACTAAATTGACTAAACACTTGTTTCATGTGAAACAGACACCATATGTTCCTAGAATCATGTTATGTTCGCTTTCCCAAACATGTGCAGTTCCCAACCACAAGGGATAGGAAAACTCCATGACTTAGTGAATTGCACAGTTTCTGAGAGAAAGGGAAGATTTGAGCAATCTTTGGGCTCAAGATCGGGCTGTCTCCCAGGATTTCATAGTTTTTGAGCTCAAGGTTGGGTTGTCTCCCAGGATTGCACAGTTTTTGAGCTCAAGGATGGGTTGTCTCCCAGGATTGCACAGTTTTTGAGCTCAAGGTTGGCCTTCCTGTCTAGATTGTGCAATTCAAATCCTCAAGGCTAGCTTGCCTTCCAAGATTGTGCAATTTCTAGAGGGAAGACTATCAATGCTACAAAGTCAAGTCAAGATATAGCTTGTGTTTAAAAGGTATCAAAACGGGATTGAAACAACACATCAAAAGCAATACAATAAATATAGGTATTTAAGATAGCATGAATACTTAACAATAGTGAATGATGAGCTCCTGTGGACAGAAGGGAGGCTCCAAAATATAAAGATGGGAAAAAATTTGGAGGGTGGTTGTAGCAGCTACAACACGTAGTCACAATCCTTCTTATGAATCATCTTATTCTTCTTAGATGCATGCTTCTTATGATTCCTTTCATTTGACATAATTCCTAGGATCTCCTTCTCATTGTTAAACTAATCTTGAAGGACCTGATCCAATACCAATTGTTGAAAATACTTAGAGGGGGGTGAATTAGTATTTTGAGAATTATTACAAATTTATACCTTGAATTTCTTTGATAATCTATCATTTGAGTAGAATAATAGAACACACAATCACATCATAAAAATCATGCACAAATTACACAGAGATTTTATGTGGAAACCCATAAAGCGAGAAAACCACCATCCTTCTTATCTTCTTAATATTCAACCATTGGTTACATATATTCACTAGCACCAACCAATAGGAATCACCCACTCCATTTTCATTGTTTGATTGGCACCACCAGATGGAAGCACCCACTCCCTTGCAATGTTCTGTTCGCAACCACCAGCAGGAAACACCCACTCCCTTTGTAATGTTTCATTGGAGTCCACTAGCAAGAAGCACCCACTCCCTTTACAATTTTTTGCTAGCATCCACTAGCAGGAAGCATCTAATCCCATGAATCAGTTTCTTGGCACTAACCAATTGGAGGCATCAACACCCAAAATAACCCCCAAAATAAGTGTGGACCTCCCTTTCATCTCGTTTTCAAACTAGATCCACCACCTTTAATCTCAACTTCAAAATAACTTTTAACTTGTTTTATTCTATGCAAATTTCTCTTTGTCTAGCAACACTCTAACTCTATCATCAACAACACATTCTTGTAGCACAAATCCTACATTTCAATCACAATTTGTGCTACATACAACAATCCTCAGCAATCTACTTGTAGCAATCATACTTCTATCAATTCGTCTAGTGCTTTGACTCGTATATTAAA
The DNA here is from genome assembly GCA_000404065.3 of Pinus taeda. NCBI lineage: Eukaryota > Viridiplantae > Streptophyta > Pinopsida > Pinales > Pinaceae > Pinus > Pinus taeda. The sequence continues at coordinate 1,702 of APFE031441050.1, forward strand.
TACCATCACTCGACCATTGCATTCACAGACCAACACATCAACATTCAATAAAACATTACTCGGTCACATTGCTCATTGCAAACCAGGGTAGACACTTAGGCTTTACACATTAGAGAATCAAGATTGATTTCATCATTGTTTCCACCACATTTGCACATATCCCAATCCTGCAATAATCTAGTGTGACTGGTTATGTTTGTGTTCCTCCATGGTTGTATGCATAAATCAACAAAATCTCGTGTCAAGTATATGTTGTGGACATCCAGTGGGTCAAAAGAAACTCCATCATTCACACCTACGTTAATATTTCACAATGCATATGCAATTCACTACCCTAACAACATTAAGCAAAAAGGGAGCACGACTTACATGTAAGACCTCCAATCAATGGCTGACACTTTTTTCAACATTGCTAGGCACACAAGATAGAATCTTAGCTAGCCATTAATAAAAAAGCAAGTATACCTTCATCGCACTAGAACAAAGAAACACGCCATTAATGCCCCATATCAGTCACCTTTGTTCATATCAGTGGAGATGTGACCACCATCAACACATCAGATCAAAGAAAATCCCATGGGCACACCAGAATAGAGAAAATAAGTTATAATTAGTCACATATCCATACACATGTACTAGAAAAAGAGAAAGACATCATTATACTCATTAAAAAACCACACCATAGTCTTTCATACCACAAGTTGTGTGCTTGATCACTCAAGTTGTACACCCTTTTGATGCTAGATGAGAAGATTTATACAAGTCGATTGATGACCAAATCAAGTTGATCAAGAAATTACCATGGGCATTCCTATGGTAAAATTTAATGGTAATTTCACTGACTTGAAACCATGCGAGAATACCAACAGAGAAGATCATGGTTTTGAGGTTTCATACAGGGAAATTTGTTTTCGATGCTTGCCAACATTTACGAGGTCTACAGACGAGAAGGACATGCAAATTATGCAATGTGTAAACAACTACTTAGCATAATTACATGGGCTAGACAAGACTAGCATGTGTAAATGTTGCTACCAACAAAAATTTCAAATGCATCATTATTAACTCCTCTTTGATATGTTCCTCACATCATTAACTGTCATGCAAAGAACATTAGTGCCTTCATTCAATCACTCATAATTCCTACATAAAAGATCCACCAAAGAAGCATCAATAAATCGCTGCCAACATACTACATTAGAACACCTACAATACACTGCATCAAAACACAATATCACGGCTCAACCAAAACCAAGATCAATGCCATTGTTAACATCAATGCTTGAACACCTATTGTGTATGTTGATCAATTTATGATCAAGAGTTTTATGAAAGCACATTGCCCAACATTAAGATCCTCAAATATGGTATTTAAAGCCACATGGAAAGCAAAAGCCAAATTTACCTTTGCAATAACAGTTTCATCCATTTTCATTTTCAATTCGAAAATGATCAAGTTTTCATATTTTATAATTGTGCATGATTTATAATACTAGTGTTAAGTACATTTTAATTGATGATCTTACGACTTCAATTTAGAAAAGAAAATCCTTGGTAATGGTTTAGCTAACATTAAACCAATGCTAAACCCCATCTCTCTTAGAGTTGAAATCTTTAAGATACTACGGAATAAACTATAAAGATTCCTAAATAACTATGAACCAAGATTGAGCTTCTTATTATATTCTTCACTTGGTATAGGAGCACAAATAATAAATTAGGATGTTGAAATCTTTAAGATACTACGGAATAAACTATAAAAATTCGTAAATAACTATGAACCAAGATTGAGCTTCTTATTATATTCTTCACTTGGTAGAGGAGCACAAATAATAAAGTTACAAAGTAAAAAAGTAAACAAACTTCATTTCCAATTTTTTCCATTACTATAAACATTTTCATAAACATTGGTTTGAGAAAACTATCCATGTCATGGAAAAAATTCAAAGGATTTACAAATTGTATTCAAACCATTCAGCTGGAGAAAAAAGTTGATGTCCATCAGAGATAATGATACATCAGGCCAAGGGAAAAACGAATCAATAGCATTATAAATTGTCCATCAAAAAGACAATTAGCAAAAAGAAATACATTCGAGTGTATCTATACATCCATTTGATCAAAAAAATCTGACATTTTTTTTACATATTTATATGCTATCAGTGGATAACAGTGATAACAGTGTTGTCTAAGAGGTGGCAAATTTGTTTAGGGTAATCTGACATTTTTTTTACATATTTATATGCTATCAGTGGATAACAGTGATAACAGTGTTGTCTAAGAGGTGGCAAATTTGTTTAGGGTTCAAAATGTTTGGGATTTGGTAAAAGAAATTAAAAAATTAAGTATTGAGAGTGTGAATGGTATTTTTAACAGTGAAAATTGATTTAGCATCAAAAATTTTAAGCATTAAAAATTTAAAAATTTAATAACTGTAATTTGTATTCACAAAAAAAACTAGATTTTATCACAACCTTACTAAAATTTCCATAATTTTTCAAAAATAAATAGAAAATCCCTACGCCAGGCAACTTATTTATTCAAAATTAATTTTAACATAATAACCAGATGTATCTAAAATCTTACTCACCGTGCTATAATGGAGAACAAACAATGAATATAGTTAGTTTCAACAGATTCACAAGATGTATTTAGATGTGCGTTGTAGTTGCAGTGTTAGTGGTTCTGTGAGGTGAGTGGTCAAGAAATTCCATGTGAGTGACCGCTTATACGTAACCTAATATTCTTTGTATTCTTTTCGATGTTGATTGACCTGTAATCCCAGCAATCAATTTAGGAACAAATTCATGCGAAATTTTAGTTCACGCATATAAATTGATAGGCCAACAACCCTTTAAACCATTTAATTTAAAAATATCTATTATTTTATACCAATCAATATGACATTTCATAATTCTATGATGGAATTTACATTTTGAAAATTTAGTGGGTATTATTAATTACTTTTGAAGATGGTATTTAAGGTAGTTGGCAGTTTTTTGGCTGCCTAATTTATTGGTGAGATCCATGTTAGATTACATAGGGAAAAAAATGTGTAGTGATAAAGAATTAAGAGGGATAAAAGAAATTAAAATATTATAAGTTTATAAAAAATGTGTAGTCATACAGAATTAAAAGAGATAAAAGACACTAAAATATTATAGGTTTACAGAGAAATGATAAAATTAAATTTCAAAATATATATATATATCATATATATATTATCATATATATAATATATATATATTGCTAACATAAAGAATATATTTCATTTTGGTATGTTCCTAAATTGCTTTTTTTTGCTAAAGGAAGCTCTTCTTTCTCCATTAAGCAAACGTTAACGCCTAAGGAAGTAACCAGAGGCATGTGGCAGCCTGATGGTTGTCTCACTCTTGGTTTGACATATATTGTATTAATGACCTTGAATATATATATAGTACTAATATATATATATATATATATAGTATATATTATAGTATATATATTTGAAGTATGAAAAGCATTCTCACTTAAATTGTCCAAATCTGAATCTCAAAATTCAGAATTTCAAAATATTTGTGACACTACCAACCTCTTCAACCTTTTAATTCAACAAAATTACAGTGATCTTGGAATGTTATTTTAATGATTTTCAAGCACAGAATGAAATTCTAAATAATTTCAAGCAATCTCTTACTTTCTTAAGTTCTTAGAAAGCATATTTGATTTTAATGGAGGTTGATCACCATCATCAATATCCATAAAAAATAAATAAATAAATAAAAGAATCAATATTATATATGACACAATGACCTCTTCGTTATAATCCACAATACTTAATCACTTTAATTATCTTAGTTATAATCCACAACACTCTTTAATTAACTTAAAGAACTATATTTTTTCTTTTCACATATAATGTTTTTTTTCCAAAAAAAAAAAAGACATTTAGTAAAGACAATTCTCTTACATAAAATAATAATTTATCCTCTTAAACATTGAAAAAAAAATCATATTTATAATATTTGAAATTGTTTTATAAGATAATTTTTGCATTGTTTATATGCAATGATAGTGATAATATGATTTTTTAGCATTTTTAAGATATTAATATAGTATTCGATTTGGTTAAAAATATTTACATATTATCAATTAATCAAATGCAATTTTTTTATACTTATTAACATGATAATACTAGCACAACCATATAAATTAAATAGTTGGTAAATGCTCATAAGCATCAATCCATAATATTTATCAAAACATTTACTTCATTATACATCTCACATTGTTGACATTAAAAAAATCATAAAACTAACTAAATTATAACTTTATTATTATTATTATTAGTTATTAAAATTATATATTTATAAGCATGGAATAAAATTATTAATCATGGAGATTCACCCCTACTTTACCATGGAGATTCTTAATTTGTAAATAGGCTTTGTTACAACACCATGGGCCAATACCATAACTTACTAAATGCCCAAAAAGCCATAAGTCTTTTTTTTAAGCTAGTGAAAAAAAATTCTAAAAAGAGTATCAAGGCTTCTAAAAATCATAATCAAAATTGATCAACATTTATGTTATTTTAGAGAGGTTCTTGCGTATAGTATAGCCTATAAAGCTAATAAAAAGATGAGAAATGATATACGTGATACAAATATAAGCAATGATATACGTGCTCCAAAACCAATAGACTTAGAATACTAATAACAAAAAACTATGACAAAAGTGAGTCATTGTTATCATTTTGTTGCACTGAGAGCCATCCATAAAGGATGAAAAAGAAAACAAAAGGAATCAATTCCATTTGTTTTCCTAGAAGGTACAACCAGAATGTTGTACCTATTGAAGACCAATGTATGTTGTAGAAAAAGTGCTAAAAAATGTTTGCACACAACTCTGCCACTGCTTGTGAAGTAGTGAGATAATTCAATCTGAGATAATGACTGGAGAAAGGGGAGATGTATTGGACGGTGGAAAAGTATTGACTGATTGAGCATTAATAATAGTAGGAGACACACTGGTGTCCTCAAAATCAAAATCAAAGTCAAAAACAACATATTTTTCAACCCTTTGCAAACACATGAGTATATCATCCAAGAAGAAGTTGACATTCTTGAAGAATTGCTTTATTCTCCTGACTTGCAAATTTTTTGTAATTGTCTACCTTCTTATCTCGGAGCACCAAATGAAATAGAGTGTCAAGTTGTTGATGTATTGCAATGGAGTGTAGAAAACACAGTTGCCTCTAGTTCTGAATTTTCAAGGGTCAAGAATGCATTTGATATCTTCAAAGCCCACCTTTGAATCAAAGAAGTAAGGCTTATTGCCAAAGTCTCTTTATTCCAGGTGTCGAATCTCCTTTCTAATCTCCAAAGCGACCGAGTCAAATAAGGTTGCAACTAAATCCCAACTAAATTAGTGTCTTTGATGAGAAATAGAACTATTGACACCCCCTCATCGACTCACCATTCTCTGCTGAGGTGGAATAGTTAGAAATAGGGGCATAGTAATGACAATGACCTAACTCACCCAAAGACCAATGAATTGACGCACAGAAGGAGAAATTGGACAAGACCCAAACTTCTGAAACCTTGACCCAAATAGAATTATATCAACCCTAAAGCACAAAAATTGGTTTTTGTGGACAATAGAGTGCAAACTATAAACTCTTGCAACCCTCTATAGAACGTGGATACAAGTAAGAGAAACACGACCCGAGTTATAGATATACCAAAAAACTTTCAATATTAATAAGATCAAAGAGTCATGGACTTTGTGGAAGTGACAAATCTCAATAGGGCTCTCTTTGGTACCTCTCACAAAATTCATGACCTATTTGTATGAAATTTGTAAGGATATACATATTATAGACCAAGGTTGGTCCCAAAACATAGAGATCAACCAATGTAGATGAAAACCAAAAGAAGTAAAGCATAAATCTCCCAATTTCCCTATCATAGTGCATAAGTAGTAGCCATTGTTGAAACCAGCTGTAAAAATTCTTAGGATACTATACCCCACAAATCAAAACAGGGAAATTTTATGAGATACGTGGAGAATCATATCCTTGGAGTGTCAAGGAGGGAAGAAAAATGACCAAATCAAAGGCAGTCCCTAATGTTGTGTTGTGCAAGAATGAAATAAAGAACATTGGCCTTCTGTGAAAAATTGAAACACTATGGAGGTGTAGTTGTTGGAAGCCAAAATTCCCTTAGAAGGATGGTGATTCCTCAACTTACCACCAAATGGATTCAAACACAACCAACAGGCATTGTATACCATGACACAAAAAAGTGACTAAAAAAGTGAATAAACCTTTTCTCCACCAGCCCGAATTGCGCCGTACCCTTGCCACCCCGCGGTTGATCTAATATATTTCTAACGATATGACAAAGGAAAGTAACATAGGGTGGGAATAACATTTTCTTGTTAGAGTAGGGCATGGAAATGACAAGCGTTAATGTTGGCACAGTTTTTAAGGAAAACATTCCACTCTTGTTGCAATGATCCATTAATGAGCTCAGAGCATGCATCACCCACACCCACGGTTAAATTAACCAAAACCACCATGTATACACCACCCATTATTGCAAAGAGAAACAAGGATACAAGGAAGAAATGCGACGGAAAATTCCATCCTTCTCCCATAGACCTCGCCCATTTATAAGCCACTTTATATGACGCTTGTTCATATGACCTTTTTTATTTAATCAATTTAATTAAAAAGGGAACAAAAATGTATAACTACTTTAGAGATAAATCTCAACTTTTGATTTGTATATACGATTATAAATATTCTTAAATATTTCATGGAGATTAAATCTCCAACATCCATTTAATAATTATTGATAATTAAATTAAAATTATAAAAATCTTTTTTCTAAATAAACACATACCAAAACATAATAAACAAAAATAGCTTTCATTATTTTTTTTAATTCAAAAACCAAAATTGTTTTTATAATAAAAATATCCTAGCATCCATACAAATATAGAAGAGTGAACTAATCATATATATCCTTAAATAGAGGTTTAGTAACAGCAAACCTGATTTTATGAAATTCATTAACAAACATCTAAATTTATAATTTGAATCATTATAATCACAAAGTCAACTAATTAAACCCTTGATCATTCAAATTTACAATGAAATCAAGCATAACATAAGGATATTGAATATAACAATATTAAAACCTAAAACCATAGCCATCAATCCTGAGCTCTCAGCAATGATGTTTATGAAACCATATGAAACACAATAAAGCACACTATTGTTGCCCAAATCATGGAAAGTAGATCTGGCATCGTAGTTTCCAGATTGTGGCTAGAATTTTCATGTCTAACTATGTGTAGCCAACTCTACCATTCGGGCAATAGCCGAACCATGCTTGGCCACTGGATTTACAGTGTCCTCTACAAGGATTGACAGGTTTTTTTTTCCATAATTTACTGGTTAATTTTTAACTGGTTAATAAGTCTCCTCATTAGATGGTTATTTGGTGGCTATATTGTATTCCTCTGGATGGGAAGTGGAAGCTTCTTTGCTGGGTTATTTTTATCACTAAGTTTAGTTTCTATGTGGGTTTCTCTGGTGGACATATATTGACATTTCCTCCTTCTAATGGCGATGTGACTACAAGAGGACACGATATACCAATCAGGTATGTTAAAATTTCTCTGTAAACACATTTTTATGTGGTAATTATATCTGGGTGGCTTCACTAGTGTAACTTTTCTTACCTTTAGCCGTGACACTATCATTTCCATTGACTCTATAGTTCTTGCTTACTAGGTTAATATTAATGGCTTTGTTTCTGTTTTATTGGCTCTGTTAAAATTTCATAGGCTCGTCTTTATCCATAGGGTGATAATTACTAACACTGCCATTATTTCTGAACCAATACCCTTTTATATTCTCTTGTTTGGAAGCCTTCCCATCACTGTCCTATGTCGTTTGTTTTTGAAGCTATCTGGGACTATTATTCTGGACTATCTACTGGTTGGTTAACCACCTTTCGTTTTAACTCTCACACTACATCATGGCCCCAATTATGAAATCCCATTGTTATTACTAGACCTTGCAAGAATTTTGGTTTTCGTATATGAAACCTATGGGTCAATTGCATGGGTTTCTACTGTTGTTACTGTGATATAGGATTTTAAACCCACTTACTTTGGTTTCATGTTGCATGTTTTCTAACTGTGCTTTACACTCATAATTCCGTTTTCGTCGGCCCATATTTCTGGTGGGATACTCTTAATTTTTTATATTGGGTTCCTAACACCAACTGGTTGAATGACCCTTTGCTTGGTTGTATGGTGAGCTTTCCTACCTAACTAGTTTTTTTCAGAGCTCGACATCTTCGGTGTTACTGCCTTTTCTCTAGTTTCTATTTTTACGTCTACTTGTTTATCGCTTTCGGGTGATTCTTCAAATCTCCCAGCCAGTGAGTGACACTTTTACCTACTGACACCACTTTGATTTATGACAACGCGTCGTCCAGATGTTTTTTCATGTGATCATTAACTTCACATCATTCCAAATCTAGGGTTTATTCCTTCTATCAATGAATTATCTATTTCCTGTTTTGGATCGTCCATCTGACGGCGTCCGACCTCCTGGTGCACGATATTATATTCCTCCCATGCTCTCTATCTCCTCATTTTGGTGGATTTGGTGATCCCATAGTACGGTGGGCTTATTTTCGAGACTATCTCACCTCGCTTTCCTTTCTACTACCCTATCTCCCATTAATATTTTGTTAGGTGGTACAGGTTTTTTCACCACCCCTCCCTCGAATTTCCATCCCACGGTGGATAATGATTCTAACGCCCCTACCAACACGGATCTTATCCATGCCACCATGGATGCTGGATCACTAGGCATTGGTTGTTCTGACCACGTCTACCATAGTGGTCCACATTCCCTTAATGCATGGCGTACCATTCTCGGGGACAACAGGGTGATAGATGTCGCCCAAGTGCATCTTGTGCTACGGGGTGGCAGGCATGTATTACATCAATGATGATCCAAACATCACTCTATTAAAACCTCTACACCACCTCCAGCTCTGAATTTGGATAATGCTACTCTGGAGGATCATATTAACGGACTTCAAAAATGAGCCCTCATTGGCAAATGGTATTTCTCAGAGATGGAGGACTCTAAGATACGAATTTGGATTGATAAGAAATGGAAAACTATGCTCGGATACTTTCCAACCGTTGTTAGATTGTTGAAAGGCTCGTAAAACTTTCATTTTCTCAGTCATAAGGACTTGGAGAAAATAAAAGTCATACTGTGGATTCATGGCAAAATCTTCCTGGCCCTTCATAAATGGTATATAGGGTATAACCCTCTACACAATACACCTACAAACAAATTGGTCTGGTTTAAATTGCCTCGCTTGCCAATTGAATTATGGTCCAAATAGGCTCTAATTGATATTGGCAATGCCATTGGAAAATTTGTATATGTTGATCCACGTTGTCTAGGGGCACAGGAAAAGAGACTCGTTTGGATTCTCATCAAAAAATATTTTCATGGGGGGTTTCCTGACCACATTGAACTTCACTAGGGTGACACCTATCTTCATTAAAGGCTAGACTTTGGGGAGTTCCCTTCCCCTATTCTCTCTGTCACCGAAAATATCATCTGTGGGTTCAGTGCTCTCTTCAATCGGGTGGTCGCCTACATGGTAGGAGATGTTACAATAGTTCCACAGTGTCTCGCTCTGACATGGGTCGACCGAGCCATAACAGTCATTGGGGTGCACTAGATAAGCAATATACGTAGCATCTAGGTATGCCACAGGACAAAAACTTTAATCACCCACATGCATTTGGTTCTTTTGTTTCATCACCTATATTTGTTTCGTGTTCCCCAAATGCCTCTACAAAATCAGATTTTCCACTATCTGGCAGTCCTCCCCTATTCATATGTCAACCACCACAAAAACTGACTCCCTGTCAGGATATTCCTACCCCTTTTTTGGCTCCACACCCCTATCACGACATTCCATCCACCTCGCATATTTCATATGTATTCCCCCGCCCGATACCACTCTGTCATCAGCTCAAGGACAAAGGTCCTTGCCTTAGCATTACTCCCCCTACATCACCTACTGCCTCGTCTGCGAATTCTATCGGGAGTGACCTAGACTTCTTATTAAAAATAAAGACATTAGATCTTCGTACTCTCGTTATCCACAAACCTGGGGGTTCTACCTCTCCCCACATCATCCCTACCTCAGTGGGTAACAATACCATCTGATAGAAACAAAACCGAGGTAGCCGTCATTTTCAGGGACGCCCCAAGACAAACCCATTTACCTCCCCTATGGATCATTTTCTAGTTGATGTTCCTATTGCTGACATCTCCCCCTCATGGGCCCTTAGAGCATGGCTTCCCGACAAAGACCTTCCATGACATGCATTATCTCACTTAATATTTGAGGTCTGGGGGTTGCCCCTAAATACTTGGCTCTCAAACATATTTTATCCTCTCTGCATCCTTACATCATTCTCATTCAACAAACCATGCATAATGTTCCACATACTCTTCAATATTTTCAGAAAATGTTTCTGAACTGGTACATATCAGCTATTGTTGCTACGGGTCTCTCTGGTGGATTGGTGGCCTTATGGGACCCTAGCTAGATCAATATAAAGACCTATAAGTGTTTTGTGGGTATATTCTTAGAAGGCAGCATTCGCGCCCTCCATCGCCGTGTGCACATCCTTAACATATATGCACCATACAGAGATAAATACATCTTTTGGGATCGTTTTTTCTTCTATGATGATGGATATAGATTCTCTCATCATCGTTAGGGACCTAAATTATACCATCAGTCTGGATGAAGTTTGGGGCCGCTATAGGAAAATAGGCCTCGTAGCTGGGAAGATACAAGATGCTATTATTTTGAATAACTTTGTGGATATTTTCCCTGCAAAAATTGTCCCCACATGGGACAATGGTCGTATTGGTACGGAATGTGTTGCTAAGAGACTGGATCGTTTTTTGATCCATAAACAGTTTCTGGGTTTTCTGGGGGATGTTTGTGCTGACATCATCAGCAATTATATATCTGATCATAGACCTATCACTCTACAATGGAGGAAAATGGATATACGCACTGGCATCCCTTTCAAATTCAACAAATCCTTGTTGGAGGATCTTGATTTTAACAAACTAGTGTTGGAAACTTGGGGTCGACATTGTGTACCCAGAACATCCCCCATGGTTAACATTATTGATAAACTTGACTCCCTCCACACGAATGTCAAACACTAGCAGAAACAGAAGATCAAGGACAATAGAAAGGAACTCATTGACATACAATGTGAACTGGACTCCATTCTGCCCTTTATGTCCGCCCACTGTCTTTCTATTGATATTTGGTCTCGTATCCATTCCCTTAAACTTAGGAAGAAGAATCTCCTTTCTATTGAGTAATCCACATGGAGATTGAAGAGCAGGGCGATATGGATTAGGGAAGCATATCGCAACACCAAATTCTTCCACCGTTATGAAAATCATTGTCACAATATTAACTCCATCTGGGAGATTAATGATGATGACGGGCATATTCTCCAGTCACAAGAAGGGATTAGCAATGATGTTGTTCAATATTTTCAAAATGCATATGGAAATAATGAAAATATCACTGTTAAGGACCTAATTTGGGGGATTGATCCTTATACTATTATGTATGATGCGGATAAAAATGATGAATTCTTTAAGGAAGTCACCGAAGATGAATTACTGGGCGTTCCCAAATCATTTAAGGGTGATAAAAGCCTTGATCTTGATGGATGGATGATTGAACTTTTCACCCACTTTTTTGAACTCTTCAAAGGAGATCTACTGGGCATGGTAGAGGAATCAAGGACCTCGGGATTTATACATCACCATATCAACTCTACATATATCGCCCTCATTCCTAAAAACATCTCTGCAAAGGGCTTCTCTGACTACAAGCTTGTTTCTCTCTGCAACCTCATATACAAAGTTATAGCTAAGACCATTTCTGGCCGCATACGCAGTACTCTTCCTCGATATATCACTCCTGAAAAACATGGATTTCTCCAGGACAGGCTTATCCACGACGTTGTTGCAAATGCACAGGAGAGCATACACACGATTCACCCTAAGCATCTAAATGTCGATATCTTATAGATTTACCTTCAGAAGGCATATGACTTCCTAGATTGGGGCTTTCTCTATTTTGTCCTTAACAAAATCGAATTATGACCCAGATGTTTTGATTGGATTATGGCTTGTGTTGATAATGTCAACTACGCAGTTATCATAAATGGGTATCCAACAAAAATTTTCTATGTTGGTCGGGGTCTTCGACAGGGATGCTCCCTCTCCCCACTACTATTCATCCTAGCGATGGATAGTTTAAGCTTGCATATAAAAAGCAGTTCTAGAGGACCAATTTCATCCACTGAAGATGGAAATAACATAAGCATTCCTCATAATCTCTTTGTCGACAATATTCTCATCATGGGTATGCTTTGTATTTTTTCTTAGTTATGTCTCTTTCACATTTTCAGTAGATTTGCTAATGCTTCTGGCTGGCATATGAATGTTAACAAATCTATCTTATATCATGGACAATGTGACTTGGAGACTATTTCATATATCAAAGGTTTATTTGGCATTGAGGCAATGCCAATACAAAATGGTTAAAAATACCTTGGATACCATATCAAACCCTCTTGATTCAAAATTGCTGATTCGCAATGGCTTGCTTATCATTTCTTCAAAAAGATATATAGGTGGGATTTTAGATGCCTAACACTAGGAGGGCGGGTTATTCTCACCCAAGCGGTCTTGTCTCAGAAGGGGGTTGATTGGGCCAACCTATTTTACATTCCTGCATCCATTATAAACTGTCTAAACTACTTGATGGCTAACTTCATCTGGGGGGAGCCACGAAAGAAAAAAAATACCACTTGACCAAATTGTATAACATCACTTTCGCTAAGGGTATGGGAGGATGGGGAATTATGGACCTCCGTTGGTTCGGCGAGTCACTGCTGATAAAATCCCTTTGGAGGGGCTTATTTGGATCTGGCACATGGAGTAAGATCATACAGCACAAGTATCTTAAGGATAAAGATTTCAATTTTTGGTACAGGAATGGCACCATTGGCATCAAACAAGGATCAACTATCTGAATTAGTTTTCTAAAAATTGAAAAAATATTTATCTACCATCATGCATGGAAGTTTCAATCGGGCAACCGCATCCTTATCGGTATTGACCCAATCTTGGGTGTTGGAAATGAATGCTCTATCTCTGAGAAGACTATTCACCACCTCAATGGACGCAACATATATTTCTGGGGACAAGTCATAAATGGTTGGCAAGGACCGCTCCCCATATGGAAAAAGGCTCAGGAGCTTGGATTTTATGGACAAATGGAACTGGAGTGGAATCAGTCAATTTCTGCTATGAAGCACCTCGGCATCTACCGTTCAGGGACTTAGGATAGAATCATATGGTCAGGATAGATGGCATCTGATTATATCATTGTGGTTGACACATATTCAACCCTTTCCATTTTGGTTGCTAGACAGGGGGGAGCACCAAATTTTATATGCATTTTGGAAAACACTAATTCCAATTAAAATTATCATCTTCACATGGTTGGTCTACAACAATAGGAATCTTGTATGGGAGAATCTGCAAAAAAGGCAATGACATGGTCCAGGAAGCTGCACTATTTGCAAAAGAGATGCCAAAAATAACAATAATATTTTTCTTCATTGCCATTATATTGTTCAGGTATGGAAAAAGCTATCATCTCTCATCGATTTCCCATGTATTCACTATAATTGCAACAGGGACTCTCTAAAATGGTGGAGTGCTCAGAAATCTTCCTGGAGAGCCATCCCACTTTTCCTTTTTTGGGCAATATGGAACTGGCGAAATAGGTACATTTTCCAGAACTCTCTGAATGATTTCTATTCAATTGTTGAAAGAATCATCACTAATCTCTCTATATATTCTACTCAATCCCCATGCATTAATAACAAACCACACAAGCAAACTAATATACAGTTCCTATATCTGATGGGGTTTTTTGATGGGGCAATGCAAAGGAATTCCTGTGCATGTGGTTTTTGGATTGCTATGTCTGTTGATTTGTCTTACAGTGTCTATTGGAATGGAGGTTGCAGCACCAACACCAAGGTAGAAGAATTAGCCCTATGGGGACTCTTATGGTTCAACAGATTCCTTGATAATATCTATTTACATATTTATGGAGATTCGAAGATCATCATTGATCAGGTCTTGGGGAAGACATCCATAAATAATCTCATGCTAGAGGGATGTATAGAGCTGATTAAAATTCTTTGGCAGCTCCACGCCAACTCCACAATCCAGCATATTGGCAGGAACTTGAATAAGGAAGCAGATAGACTATCCACAAATGGATTACTGGGGTTGATCGGAAAATAGTACTTGGAGATCACTTGGGAACAAAATATTTTTGATATAGGGGACTTTCTATTTCCTGGTTAATTCTTTAGATCTATCCTCACTCTTTTTGTAAAATTTTGTGTATATACATTCCTTTATCTAGTTATACTATTGTCCATTGAGGAAATGGGACATATGACCTTGACTGCATGATTTGATAATATAGTTTTTTTTCATGTGACTTCGAGAATGTGAAAATATCATGTCTCTTCAAACATTGTGATCTTCATTTCTTTGCATTTGGCCTGTGATTTAGATTGCACCACATGCCCTTAATAGTGGGATTGGGAGAACTCGGATCTCATACATTCCATGAATGTTGATATGAATGTTAACTGTCATATATATTATAATATACCTACTGAAACTCATGTAATTAAATCATTTTTTAACTGGTTGACATTTGGAATCAAGAAGTAGTTATGGAACAACTTGTAACTACCATTTTCAGTTCCAGAAGCACACCTAGAGCCCTCGACGCTTGTAGAATGGGAGGAAAATCCTTTATGTATTTTTCTCTGAGTCTCTGCCCTCCTCAGGGAGTTCCAAAGGGAAATTTGTAATCATTCTTGGGAAGCGCCTATTCAACCGATATTGTTCATCAAAATCCGGGCTAGATATTTGAATAATGGCAATGGATCCTTTACTGAGCACTGTGCAACAGCTGCTTGGCATGTTGGACAAGCTAGAAAATCTCCTCAACACTTCGACCCACTCTTATGTGCATGACACGAAGGCCATGGCTTCCACTCCTCTCGATGTTAAAGGATACCCAAACTCTGGCAAGCGAAAGAGGAATGAAAAGGAGGAAGAAGTGGAGGCGAAGTACATTTGCATGGAGTGTAGGGTGGGGAAATTCATGAGAAAATTCACTTTGCCTATTGATTGAAATGTAGAGGCCATTTCTGCTGCCTTTCAGGATCGGGTGTTGACTTTTACGGTTCCCAAGCTTCCTTCGTCGGAGCTGAAGAAACCTAAGACTATTGAAAGGCACGATATTTTTTCTCTATTCTTCAAAAGATTATCCAAATATATTACACTAACAGATAAGTAACTGCATTCTTTATAGAGAAGAATAAGTTGTTTTTTGGATTGTTGGAAAATATCATGTTGTTGTGTTTCGCATGTAAAGATTGATTATTTTATATGTTTTCTTGGTAAAGAAAATAAATTAATGCATGCATTTAAAGATTGATTATTTTATATGTTTTGATGGTAAATAAAATACATTAATGCATGCAGTTAAAGATTGATTATTTTATATGATTCTTGGTAAAGAAGATACATTAATTCATGCAGTTAAAGATTGATTATTTTATATATTTTCTTGGTAAAGAAGATATATTAATGCATGCAGTTAAAGATTGATTATTTTATATGTTTTCTTGGTAAAGAAGATACATTAATGCATGCAGTTAAAGATTGATTATTTTATGTGTTTTCTTGGTAAAGAAGATACATTAATGCATGCAGTTAAAGATTGATTATTTTATATGTTTTCTTGGTAAAGAAGATACATTAATGCATGCAGTTAAAGATTGATTATTTGATATGTTTTCTTGGTAAAGAAAATATATTACAGCATGTAGATAAATATTGATTATTATATATATATTTTCTTGGTAGAGAAAATATATTACTACATGTAGCTAAAGATTGTTATTACTATATAAAGGAAAAGATGGTTATTATATATATTTGCAACATTAAAAGAAAAGTAACATTTATTGTCTTTATATAACATGCATATGTGTTTATGTAAGAAAAGATAGGTTGAATTCTCTTTTCTTAAAAAGGGATTTCGTAGTCATTTTCGTGGAAGTGAATATAGATTAAAGAGGGTAATTTGTGAAATATTCTCATGGGTAGAGAGTTCTCTTGAAAAACAATACTTACTTATGAGAAAATATAATAACATATGCATAGATAGAGATAAGTCATAGGAACCTTCTTGGAAAGAATATATCTTTTTATGCATGAAAGATAAGTTAATGGTGTTAAACCCTTTACAAGAGTTTGCAAAAGTTACATGTTTTGGTGAGTAAAAAGGTAAAGGATTTGGTTGTTGCATATTGGGTAGATTGATTTACTTGCATGGTTTAATGCATAAATGATTACCGTTATTATTATCTTAGTTCTTATGCGCAAAAGAAAGGTTGATTATGATACTTTGTTGAAAGCAAATGCATGAGGAGTTCGTTGTGATACTTTCATGGAAACAATTGCATAATAACTTTGTACATAAATGATAGAGAAACTATGTTGGGTTCTTGAAAAACAACTATGTGAAAAGAACACATATGCAAAAGCATAGAAACAATATTTTATTACATGTATGGAGATATAACTATTATGTTATATATTTTAAAGAGAAACAAGGATTTGATAACTATTGGGTTAGATCTTTTTAAGAGAAATATGCATTAGTGTGAATAAGAATTGTGGAAAGTAAAACAAGTATTTACTTGAATATATGTACTAGTTAATTATTATGACAAGCTTGATAATTATTTGTGCACAACGTTGTTAGAAGAAGCATGTTGTGATATTATATTTACAACTCATGCACAGGAGTAGATGTTAAAAGATAACTTTTAGAGACTGATTATTGATTGATTAATATTGTATCTAATCTTGTTCCCAAAGCTTGTTGACGACAACAATGACAAGAAATGATGACAGTTTGTGCCAAAGAAAAATGATGTTTAACACTGTGGTAGGTAAAGAACTAATGGTCCATGCTCATGAGTACGAGTTGCAGGATCGTACATTGATAGAACAATCACGCCACAAGGATGTAGAGAGTGGTGATATGTAGGTAAGGGGTTTCATGGAAAATGTAATAGCTTTTAGCTAGTTATGTGACATTTTAATGATATTTCATTGTAATATTTTATAGCAATGGATAAGGGATGGGAATCCCTTATAAGCCATTGAGTGAGGGGTGAAAACCTTCATGAGCGTTTAATAATAAAATTAAACATTTGCTAGTTTTCACCCTACTGGGTTTCCAAGGTATATCGATGTTCAATGATGTGATTGTTTTGTGTTAGATTGATGGTATTGAATCCTTGATGAGGTTGATTCCTTATTTGATGTGATAATCATAATGTCAAGTATGTGATTAAAGAATATGGTTAAGGGAATCATGAAATGGATGCAAGGTTCATGAGACAATTTATGTTAATATACTACAACAGTGGTTGTCAAAGGTTATGCAACATACTGTCCTCTATTGAAATTTACTTTATGTACTAATGAACATTATATCTAATTGTTAATGAGGAATGTGGAGTAGTGATTTTGGATAATTACTTATGGGTAATTTGTGTAAAAAAAATTTAACTCCCTGCTTTTACATGTGAGGCTACCGGGGTATGTTACATATATTTTTATGTGATAATATAATATCCTGCTTCTTTCTTCCTGTAAAAAATAAATAAATAAATAAAAGAAGAAGAAGAAGAAGACAAATAATTGGGAGCGAGAAAATCAGATAACAAATGGCTTGAATGTGCGTGTAGCCTTGAATTTACAAGCAAAGCCTTTTTGTTAACGTAAAAAAATTGGGTTAAAACTTTTAAATTCATAAATTTAAATTGAACTTTCAATTAAGGGTTTTTTTAATAAAATGAAAAAAAAATAATAAACTTATTTAAATTAAAATTAAAAAAAAAAAAAAAAAAAAAAAAAAAAAAAAAAATCAAGTTTAATGACAATTATTTTTTATTAGAAATAAATATACAACTATTTTTATAATTTACTTTAAAAAATATTAACATATTAGTAGAGTAAATTTTAAATAGTTGGAAACGTTGATACACATCAATCTATAATATGTATTAAAACACTTATATATAAGTCTTAGTCGCTAAAAAATTAAAATAACTAATATTAATATTATTGTTATTATTAATGATAAAAAATAGTATATAAGTTAGACATATATACATTTTAAAAAATGCAAAAAGATTCTTAACTCACCCCACTTTATTATGTGGATTTTAAATATATAAACAACTTTTGTTACAATACTATGAGTCATCAATACTATAGGACCAAAAAACCATAACTCATTTCATATGACACTTGTTCATATGGTATTTTGTTAATCAATGATTTTAATTAAAATATCAAAAAAGACATAACTACTTTGAAAATAAGTTTCAGTGTTGATTTGTGTATACTATCAAGAATATTGTAAAATATTCTATGGAGATTAAATACATACAATCTACCTAATAATTATTTATAATTAAATTAAAATTATATAAA
>APFE031441050.1:21330-41415 GCA_000404065.3 Pinus taeda
GTATTATATAATTTTGCATTTTCTTTATAGTAAAGATAATAGAAATTATAGAATTAATTTATTAATTTATTAATTTTTTTCTCATTTCCAATAACAATATATGATTTGCCTAAGAAAAATATATCTAAGCAAACAAAAAAGGTGTTTTGTAGGTGAATACCTTGCAAAACTACATCAATAAAACACAATTTACAAGGGATTTGTTTAATAGACTTCATCCACCATTAGGGAGGCCTCATTTTTCCATCAATAGTTTTGTAGGTGAATACCTTGCAAAACTACATCAATAAAACACAATTTACAAGGGATTTTTTAATATACTTCATCCACCATTAGGGAGGCCTCATTTGGCCATCAATAATTTATTCACCTTTTTCAATTTACACCCCTCGTCTACTTGCCTACTTATTTGTGCAATATATGATTTGCTTAAGAAAAATATATCTAAGCAAACAAAAAAGGCGTTTTGTAGGTGAATACCTTGCAAAACTACATCAATAAAACACAATTTACAAGGAATTTTTTTAATAGACTTCATCCACCATTGGGAGGCCTCATTTGGCGATCAATAATTTATTCACCTATTTTCAATTTACACCTCTCGTCTACTTGCCTACTTCTTTGTTGAAGTCTCTTAGGACATGGAAATATGTTTTGGATGTGATATCTTCCACAATTTTTCAAATTGTTTTCATGATGTTTTCCATAGATTTGTCTCTTTGACCATATGATGAAGGATTAGGAGATGTTAAACACACATGGACAGCAAATGAATATGAAAGATTAAACATGAGAGTACCTTTTTATTAACAAATGATTTACATTTATAGTACATTTTGTGACTATTGGGTTCCACATCCCAAGGTCTCTTGAACTCCTTTTGTCTATTCAGCTTCCACACTAACCCATTGAGGATTAGGTGTCCAACATTCCCCCCCTTAATCCGAAGGGTTATGTATGAGTCCAAGAAGAGAGATGAAATACAAAATGTGAAAAAATGCATGGCAACACTAGGCTGAATGTGCTCTCTGAAATGTTGGTATAAAGGGCGGTGGTTTAAGGATGACCACCAACACTGGAACGCTTAGTGTAGTTCCCGAAACTCTTCCAAAACTAGCAAGAAGTTGAAGTCTTCTGCTAGAGGAAGTGCTCCCATTGATTTGAAGAGGGAAACCTTCAACAATAAAGGGAGGTTTGACCCCGCATAAAAGGGAAAACTTCAGCCTGAAAAGGGAAGTCTCAACCTGTGATGGTTTAAGGATGACCAACAACTCTGGAATGCTTAATGCAATTCCTGAAACTCTTCCAAATCTGGCAAGAAGATGAAGTCTTCTGCTAGAGGAAGTGTCCTCAATTTTGTTCCTGGAATTATTCCAAAGCTCGCAAGAAGCTGAAGTCTTCTGCTAGGGGAAGTGTCCTAGATTACCAACTGAAGGCATGCTCAGGGGCATCTTTGTCTCTGGCTATAACTCTAAATCTGGTGTGACAAGTTGTGGCTCAGGCTTGCTTGATGTGGCTTTGAAGCTTGTAGATGACCATCATTTCCCCCCCTGTCAGATACAAGGTGAGATGATGGAGAAAACTCAACTGCAAGACAGTCCAATACTCTAGAACAAGTTCTGACATGTGATTGGAATATCTTCTTGGCTGTTGATGCCCATTGCCAAGAAGCGATCCATCCAAGATGAATCTTTGTTCTTGCAGGACGTTTGTTTCTGAAGCATCTGTGTGAAGAATGAGTGGTTTTATGACAGTGCTTACATGGATGAAGATCAAAACAGTGATCTTTCAAATGGCTAATTTGGTCACAGTGTTGGCATTTCACAATCTGTTGTTGTTGTTGCTGCTATGGAAGAGGGGCAAAATCTAGAACAGCTAGATGTGAACTGTCATGAAGGAATCCATCACTCTGAAACTGAATGGGCTTTGAGTAGTCTGGAATATGAAAGGACAAGTCCTTCTCATATCCAAGACCAATTCTATGCTTGTTGTGGACAAGTTGTTCCCAAGGTGTAATGATGGGCTTGGGAAGTGCAAACTGAGTTTCTGCATCTGCATGTACAACTGCTGCTCTATTGGGTACTAAATCTGAACCAACTGTAACATTATTGACTTGCTTCTGATGGGTTTCAGTCTCAATTTTTTGAACAGACACATGTTCAAAATGACTCCTTTGTTTTAGTTCTTCTTGTTGTAGCTGAGTTTCGAGCTGCAAAAATTCTATCTTCTCTTGTGCATTTTGCAGACAAATTCTAATGTCAGCCGGAGAGGATTTGTTGATTTTTACTATGTCATTAGTAGTAGACTGTATCATAATTTTCAAAAATTCTAATACTTCATAAGCTTTTCCCATTTTCTCCAGTTCAAGAGTGCCAAGAAAAATGCAGAATAATGACAACAATTTTAAGCACTTGAATTCTCTAGAAAGAAATATGTAGACACTTGCAGCAGGGTCGATATAAAACAATCTTGTCCTCTTTGAAATAATTCCCTTCCTCCTTAATTTAATGGCTTCATATTTCAAGTATTTGAAGGAAATTGAAATCACTTCAAGTTAGCACACGCTGGAATTTATACATGTGTTTGTCTTTTATGGTATTGTGATGTCGAAAACAACAAGCAAAACGCTCATAAATCTGAATTGTTGTTGCAAACAAATAGCAGACAATCTGGTGCATATAATGCTGCTATCACCCCAACAATTAAAGCAACCTTCTCATTAGAATCTGTTGAGAAAAGCAAATTTTTTTGTTGCAAATAAATTTATGCCCAAACTGCACAACAGGAACAAGTAAATTGAACAAGCAACAACTTTAAATTGAATTGGAGCAACTTCATTAATATACCAATAGCTCACTATCCCAACTTCCCTCAAACAAATGAAGTCCTTGTTCTTTCAGATTACCTTCTGTGTTAGATCACCGAAGCATATCGCATGTCTCAAATTATTTGCACAATGGTCATGGGTTCAACCCATCAATAGTTCAATTCAACACCATTCCAACACGTGGTGACTGAAATGAACTCGAGACTATTTTGTTCATTCCACGAGTGAGAGAACTTTGGTCATTTGTTGTGGTAAAAATCTTAAAATAACTTCATAAGTTGTTGAAAGTAAGAACCTTGGACTGGCTTCCTTTATTCCTTGGGTTACAGAAACTGCTCTTTAATGTGGAGAGTAATTGCAAAATCTTCCTGACATATGTGCTGCTGTAGAATTCGCGTTTCGCGTATTTGATCCCGACATAAAACTTAGAAACAAAATCAATCGAAGAAATGTAGGCCATCCACTACCGAGAACGGGGATGGCATCACAGTTGCATTAAGAAACAACCGCCCTAAGAAAACATGGTTAAGGAATCATACAAAACATTAAATGCCTTGTACTTATTAGCTTGGTGCTTATTGTTTCTATTTCATTGAATGATGAGAAACCAATGGGAGAATAATAGCAGTGCCCGCAATCAACCAGTGGAAAGATGAAACAAAACTGAAGAAAACTTCCATACAATCAAAAACCAATGAATAACGACAGTCGGGGCATATCTATATCTGGGAAAGCTCGCTGAAATGAAACACTAGATTGTCTGAACACACATTTTTCTTTTTCTTTTTTGAACAGCATACATCATTTATTTCTTATACATGAAATAATTCACAACGGGAAGAATAACATAGAGCTTGGGTACAATGGCTGCTAGTAGAGATAAGGGATGCTCTCATTTGGAAATTCTGGAATGTAATGCCCAAGTAAAACGTAGACAGTTAAGGCTCCAGTTTTAAGCACATGTCCAGTTAGCTTCTAGTGATAAATGGGACCAACCAGGATGGCCCTCCAATCTAATGTCTTTGGCCTTCCAACAGAGATATGTCTATCCCTTTAAACACATATAGGACAACGTTAAACAAAATATGGGGGCAAATGACCGCAGGATTTACAAACACTCACGCTATTGAATCGCAGCTCAATGGACCAACGTTCAATAAACTTATATGGGTAGCGTTCAACATATGGCCAGCGGTTGAACAAAACTGTTCAAGGTCAGTGAATGGGATTTTCACCTCAGAATTGGACCTTGAGCTGAGGGACACCATAGGAAATCTGTTGAACAACAAATACGGGTTGTTTGTCTCATACAACCACACCAATTTGACAATATAAAACTCGCAGCAGAGCAGTAATGTATGGAGAATTCAACCGAGTTTATGAAATAACATTGTCAGTCAGAGATAGCGTTACCAGCAAAAACGTACACAGTGATAGAGATGTCAGGAGAGGCAACGGATTTCTGGCAGACAATGAATTAATGGAGCGTTGCAGGTAATGGGCAGAAATGGCAGGTCTGAGCAAGGAGCTTTTTTAATGCACACAGTAAAACACTTTATAAGGTGGCAATTCTGATTAACTTTGATTAGGAGAAAGGAAAAACTGACATATATATAGAGACCATAAAACAAGTGGCTCAAATTGGAGCAGTACCGGCAATCGCCCGCTCTGATACCATGTTAAACACACATGGGAAGCAAATGAATATGAAAGATTAAACATGAGAGTACCTTTTTATTAACAAATGATTTACATTTATAGTACAATTTGTGACTGTTGGGTTCCACATCCCAAGGTCTCTTGAACTCCTTTTGTCTATTCGGCTTCCACACTAATCCATTTAGGATTAGGTGTCCAACAGGAGAGAATATCTCATAAGTCTAAGTGTGTTCACTTGATGTTCTTTGGCTAACAAAAATCTCCAGTAGAAGTTATATATCTTTGCGTGATTATTTGCCATAAGACTATGACCCCATGAGTGCTTTGACTAACAAAAATCTCCAGCAAAAACTATATCTTTGCTTGATTATTTGCCAAAAGATTAAGACCCCGTGTGTGCTTTAACACTTTATCCTCCTTGGGGCCATATAGTACCCCTCCCCCTCCTACCACCCCATTTCCCTTACTTGAATATTATTAAATTGAATCACTATTTTTATTTTTTTATTTTTTTAACTTCTCATTTCACTACAACATCTCTCTATATCAAATTGTGAAGAGCCTCTCAACACCAATATATTTTAACAAAAAATCCTTTTAATTTCAATTATATACTATATTTTTATTATGCTAACAAACACATCTATGTTGGAATAGAGTTTGTAGAATTTTAATTTAATTATCAATCATTATAAAGTGGAAGTGGATAGTAGGGATTTCACCCCGTAGAATATTCTAATATATTCTTAGTAGTATACACAAATGAAAAGCTAAGATTTATTTCCAAAGTAGTAGTCTTTTTTGTGTTTTTAACTAAACTCATAATTAAAGAAAATGTTATGTAAACAAGTGTCATATGAAATGTGTTATTTTTTTTAGCATGCGGTATTTATAAGCCATGGTATTGATCCATAACATTTTTAAAAACCCTATTTTAAATTAAAAATGAACATGATAATGTGAGGATAAATCTCTAAATTTAAAGATATTTTTGAGCTAAGACTTTCCTGATCCATAATATTGTTAATAACATTTTTCAAAAAAAATCACATAAAAGATATTCTTATCAAAGAGTGCGAGTGTGGTTCATCTTCACGATAAGATGAGGTGCCAAATCCGCCCAATGAAATAAATTGATGTAGAGAGCTGCTAGCTAGCTATTAGCGAGTAATGGCTAATTTAATTGAGAGCAGTAAAAAAAAAAAAATGAATAAAAAAATTAAAGTAAATAAATTAAATAAATTTATTTTTATTTATTTTTTCCTATTTTAAAATATTATTATATCTTTTTAATACGCATATATTTAATTACATAATTTATTATAATAAATATATTTAAATAAAATTATATTTAATTAATTTTATGTTTTTTTAAGAAATTAAAACATATAATGAAGTCTCTGATTACCCATTATAAATTAGTTCTTATCATTATTACCAGTAATTTAATTATATAATTGTGCTAATTATACTTATACTTTGGTAATATGTTTTCTGAACTTTTAACTTCGTCTATTTACGAAAACCGTTTTATGAGAAATAATTGTTAACTTATTCATACACTAGTCTTTTTTTGAAAAATATATATATATGAGACTCGCCATTAATTTCTGCTGAAGAATACGAATAATGTTTTTATGATTTGGATGAGCATATGTATCTCTATCTGTTAATTAAGTGTAACCTAAACATCACCTCTGAGTTTTTTGTTTTTTTTCCAGAAGATGCATGGTATTTAAACATTTCTACATTTAAGTAAATTTAGTAGTTTTAAGTTGGTAAAAAAGTTAAAAAGTAAATAATGACATTGACATCAATATGTAAATCTTTTTACTTTGTTTAAAAAAATAGAAATAATGGAACATATATATATTTTTTACCATGCAAATCTAATGGGAGAAGACCTTTTTTTCATTATTATTTTTTCAACTCGCACAATTATATATATTGCACAACTATATATATTATATGAACAAAACTTATTTCAAAAATTATGGATCAAAACTATGAATTAAATTCATTGACATAAAAAAGTAGGCCAATAATATTGATTAAATAAAATGGTATATTTTCAAGGCATTTTTTAGATAGTGTTGTTTTCCAATGTAAGTTTGAGTTGTAATCATATAGGTGTCATTATCATCGAGTTGTAATTGGTTGTTATCGTTATTTATTGTACCAATCTTGTTACTATAAATATGATGCTCTATTGTGTGTTGAGAGATGTATCACATCTAATAAATATTTATTCTTGTGTGCTTGTCTATCTCATGGTATTTTTATATTTTTCTAATATGGTATTCGAGAGACAAAGGCCCGAGATCTCAAACAGTGACAATTTAGCACCTTAAGTGTGAGAGATATTGTTAAAAAAAATATGAGTTTTGTGTGATATCTCTCATTCGTTCATGATCCAAGATAGATCAAGAGTGAAAGAGTTACGGGTCTCAGCTATTGGAAGGTTTGGGTCCAATATTTTGTAATTCACTATTGGAGGAGGGAAATCTATGGATGTAATACTCTAAAGGAAAAAGAAAACCTCATTGGGACAAATTCTTGACTCTCCAAGTGTCATATTTCTTATGTACCAACATGATCAGGCTCCCATAGGGTGATGAACTTTGCTTGATGTGCTCTTTCTGCAATAGATCCTGAATATTCCTCTTAATTTCATCATTCTCTAGAACATAGTGTTGGTATATTGGTCCATTGGGTAGCGGCGTGCCCAGGGTCAGATCGATGGAGTGCTTGAATTGACAATGTCAGGGTACCCCTATGGGTGAGGTGAATATGTCTTTATACTCCTCCATGACCTTGCCCATCTTCTACAGTATCCTTCTTGCCCTGAGGGAAAATCATAAGGAAGACAAATTTCCCAGTCTGGGAAATGATCTTACTGCATTACTTAGCGGAGATCAAAGAGATGGCGGTAGGAGGTTCTACCTCTGGTATCATTTATAACTTATTGCACAAAGGAATAATAACAGTTTGAGGCCTAGACTCAAACGCAACGTGATGCTTCCACAAGTATGGTTGGCCTAATAATACATCACAAACTTCAAGAGGAGAAACATCGCACAGCACCTCATCTATGAAGGACTTGATGCTATAGGGAAGGCAACACTATTTGTTGACGCGGAGATCTCATCCTTGGTGAAGACACCTGATGGTGTACGATGGTCATTATGGTGTGGTCAGTAGGCCCAGCCATTTCATGACCTCTGGTAAAATGAGTTTCTTTTAGCTTCCATTGTCGACAATGAACTACAATGGAGAACCTTCACCCACATTTTTGAGTGGAAGAATTGCCTCCCCTCCTCTGGACCTTTAGGCTCAATATTTTGGATCTTAGTGGTGGCAACAATGGCACTGGGATCTGCAACATTAATATGCTTCCCTTTTTCATTCCCCTTGTCAAGTTCTGACTCAAAGTCATAACATGAATCTAGTTCGGAATCCTTCATCTTGGCCACGAGTGACTGCTTGGCTTGACACTCACTTATGTTGTGAGTGGGGCTCTTATAGAACTCACACCATTTCCCTATGTCTTTATTTTTCCTCGTGGTGTTGTTCTTTTCTTGTAGCTTTGATGGGTTGTCCTGGGTCACCCTGCCTTGGATTTGTCCTTTGTTCTGCGGTTTGGGGGCACCTTTCCCTTGATTCGGATTCGCAGATCCAAAGTCTCACTTCTTCTGTTTAAATTTCTACTCGATCTTAACAGCATATTGATAGGCAGCGCTAAGATAGGAGATGTCCTAGAACTCCATCTCGTCTTAGATGTACTTGTGTAGACAGTTGCAGTACTTTAGTGCCAAATCTGCTTAGAATCCTTGATACCCAACTTCATGCAAACGACATGAAAACTATTTATGAACTCTAGCATGTCTTGGTCCCTTCCCTATCGCAGCGTGGTCCACTTTATGTATTTATCTTCATAGCTCCCAATAGGGTAATACATTTCCTTGATGGAATCTTTGAAAGAATTCCAAGTGGTTGTGATTGAAAATAGTGAGGGTTTCCTCTCGTCCTTCTATTCAGAGTAGGTTTCCCACCAGTCCTTGACATGGGGGACAACTTTGAGGAGTGAAAAAAGTAATATTTCCCGATTGGGAAAGTCATGAACCAAAAAATATCCTTCCAACAGATTTAACCATCTATCTACGACATTTGCATCTATTTGGCCTTCACATATGGGAATGTCAAAGTTGACTTGTATCGTAAAGGAAGTGTTGCCTCCAAAGTGGTTGTTGGAAAAAGATGTGTCACCTATGGGTAGTCACTGAGGGATTTGGGCAAAGTTATCCATCATTGTGTTCCTCTGTCACTTGAGGGATTCCTCGAGAAATATTTTGAAAGGATCTCCTGCTCCCTCGTCTTTATTTTCTTCCACCATGGGAGTTTGTTGGGGTTTGCAAGGCTGGTCTTACAAAGGTTCAATCATTTCGAGCCCTAACTCCTTATACCTTGACCTCGTTGGCCCACATGCAAAGAAAAACAGTGAAAGAGAAGACCACTATGATACTACTAATCCAGACTTATGTAGGAATGCAAAAGAATACAGACATAAACATAAAAGCAAATATGCAGAAAAAATATATCTTCGTTTCATTAATATCAAAGAATTGAAAGATGCTTACAAGCGGAATGGAAATAAACTAGCTTGGGCGACGGTAGCTTATCTTTGAGAAGGGATGTGGTGGCTACATGTGATTGAAATGTGTTACAATGAGGCTCAAGGGCCTTTTTATTATTGAACAACAAAGGAAAGCCCTAAACAACCAAAACTCTAACCCCAAGAGATGGAACACCAAGATTTTGTGGGCCCCGTTGGGGTTAGTTGGGCAGCCAACTTCCCAAGGTCGTAACTTGGTCATATGATCTTCGTTTTGTGTATATGATATCTCATTGGAAAGATATCTTTGATTACTACAGGATTTGTCCCTTGGAGAGGATACCTTCACTAAATGTTAAATAAGAAGGATGGAGTCCCAAAGAAGTGAGAGAAGCTACCTAATTTTCTTTAGCTAATTGAATCCCCTAGTAGAGGGCATAAGCTCCAACTTGGTTGTTTTCCATGCATCATAAGCCCCATGAATACTCTACAACATTAGTTTCGTTAGGGCCATATAGCACCCTTCCCCCTTGTGTCACCCCTAAAATCATGACTACTACATTCTTCAAAATCCCAACAATTTCAACCATGACATTAAAAACCAAATATCATGATTACAAGAACCTTAAAAATCAAGGCACAAATCAGAGTGGTTATAAAAAAGTTTAAAATCTTAGCCTCAGATTATTTGACCTACCTTTCAATAGGGCATTATGATTGGTAATTTTTTAAGTAATGGTCTAGCAAATCATCATTAATAGAAACAAAATCATTAAAAATGTTTTTTTTAATAAATGTTTTCAAATTTTTTCTAATACAAAAAATGAATTTAAATATATTATATATATATATATTATAATGGTTAGAAGATAAAATTTTAAACAAATTGTAAGCAACATATATATATTTCCGAGCTTAGACTTCTGTGATCCATAATGTCTGGAGGAAATCTCTAATAAAAAGCTATCGGCAAAGTTTTTGAAGCTTAAAAACGAACCCCATATGTATAGGTCTTCCTCACGGGCACCCTCCTCCTCAAGCAGAATTCGGAAGGAGAAAATATCAGCCCTCTGCTCCTGGGTTTCTTCTGATGCAAGCTTAACTGTTTCTTCTTCTCGTTTCGACCCGAAAAGCTCCCAATTTGCTACTCAAAATATTTCCCAGCATTCTGAGTCTGCTGGTAGTATTGTTTCATGTTTTGAAATTCTTCCTGCATTGTCTAAGGTGACCTCATGTCGTGTTCCCCTCTGCAGCGATGTTTCTTCTTCTCCCCAGTCTGAGAAGACCAATTCTCGAAAGCCTGTTGATCCTCTCCTTGATGCTTGCCCATCCCGTGACTGCCCAACCTCAAGCTCATTGCTAGCTCCCATTCGTAGTGGCTTAGCAATGAGCCCGAATGATGAATTCCCAACTCGAGATAGCCAAACCTCGAGCTCATCGTTAGCTCCCATATGAATTGGCTTATCAATAGGCCCAAATGATACACCTATGGTTTCACTTTCTATTCGCCACAGATCTCCTTCAGCACCTCGGTCTAGTTTCTGCTACATCCCTCCATCTGGGACCTAAACCTCGTCAGCCCTCAACACAATGCTTAACTCATACCCCCCTCCAATACCGAAACCCCTTTCCCCAACCTCCTTCCCACCGCTCACATGTGTGCTTACACCTCATCTTTCGATTCCCCTGCTTCGGTCTTGGCCCATCCCTGCACTTACACCTCATCCCTTGATCCCCCTACTCTGGTCTCAACCCATCCCTCGTCTTCTAATCTGGAAACCCCGCCCTCAAACTCGATATGTTCCCCTCCCTCTTCTTTGAACCAGCGTAAATTATCATCCTCCTCTTAATATTTCTTTGGGTAACAAAAATAAAAATTTTAATAATTTAGTTTCTAACTCTCCTAATTTTAATAAAAAAGTTTTTAATCTTTCTATCAAGGAATTTGACTCTTCTACCTTTTGTCTTTTGGAGAAGGGTTTTAATTTTGCTCTCGCTCCCAAGAAGATTCCTCTTGAAGATATTATCTACAATATTGAATTTGGGATTAAGGGCTTGCATGATAACATTAAAGAATCTATTAGGCAAGATTGCGCTATGGTTCTTAAGAAAGCCAAGCCGCCTAAAAGAAACATGTCTAAACAAGAGTTTCAAGCCCTTAAAGCCCTGAACAATGACCCTGATGTCGTTGTGCTTAAAGCCGATAAAGGTGGTGCTCCTGTGATTCTTGATAAAACTAACTACCAGAGTAAAATGTTAGATCACATCCTCAATAGTGGTAGTTATAGAAAATTAAATAAAAAACCTATTAAGAAAATCGCTAATGAAGTTGCTCGCACTATAAATTTGAGTAATATTCCTAGCCCCCTAAAGAAAAAACTTATTGTTAAAAACCCCCTCACCCCAAGGATTTATGGGCTTCCCAAAGTCCACAAAGATGGGGTTCCCTTCCAACCTATTATCAACACAATAGAAGGACCTACATATTTTCTTGCTAAGTTCCTAGCTTCAAAACTGAGGCCCCTTGTTGGATATACTGAGTCCTTCGTTAAAGACTCAGCCTCTTTTGTTAAAGAGCTTAAGGATAGTAATATTGACCCTGCTGATTTTCTAGTGAGATTTGATGTTGTCTCTCTCTATACTGATATTCCCATTAATAAGGCGATGGAAGTTATTAATCGCATCACCGATCCGGATAATCCTAAGTTGGTAGGTCTCTGCCTTACCTCTACTTTTTTTAGTTTCCAAGGAGAATTCTATGAGCAAACGTGCGGAGTAGCCATGGGGTCTCCCCTCTCTCCCGTGGTCGCAAAATTTTTCATGGAAGACTTCGAAACTAAAGCTATTGCCTCTACCCCTTTCGCCCTAAAATTTGGAAGAGGTTTGTTGATGATACCTTCGTTGATTGGCAGCATGGACGTGACTCCTTGGATTCTTTTCTTTCTCATCTTAATAATCAATCTGAATCTATTAAGTTTACTATGGAAACTGAGGTCAATGGTAGTCTTCCCTTCCTTGATGTTCTTATCTCCAAGAAAGGAGATGGTACCTTTTCTCACCAGGTTTATCGTAAAAAAACTCACTTTGAGCAATACCTTCATGCAAGCTCCCATCACTATCCTCCTCAAAAATTTGGTGTTCTCAACACCCTAGCCATTTGAGCTCTTAGGATTTCTGATGAAAGTCACTTTGAAAGTGAAAGATCCCATCTTCTAAAGTTTTTTGAGGATAATGGCTATAATAGACTCCTTGGGCTCAAAGCATTTCGAAAAGCTAGCCTCGGACCTAAGCCAAAAAAAGATCCTCTTGATTTTTCTAACTGCATTCATCTTCCATTCATTCTCGGAACCACTGACAAGATCGCCCACATTCTAAATAAGAATAAGGTGCATACTTCATTCAAGCCCCTCATCACTATCCGGGGCTCTCTCAAGTCAGTTAAGGATCATGTTGACCCCAAAGATATGAAAGGTGTCTACTTAGTCCCTTGCTCATGTGGAACACCCTATATTGGAGAAATGGGTTGTTCCATCAAGCAAAGGATTCAAGAGCATGCGGCAGATGTTAGACATAATAGGTCCCGCTCGTCTGCCTTAACTGAACATGCGTCTAATACTAAACACCACATATGTATTGAGGATTCCCAAGTTTTAGCCAAAATTGATCACTTACATCATAGGAAGTTCAAAGAGGCATTAGAAATTGAGAAGCATGGTAACAATCTGAATAGAGATGAAGGTTGGAAAATTAGTAGCAACTGGATCCCTGCTCTCCATTCCTAGTTTTTATTTATTCCTTGAAATTTCTCCATTTATCTAGATTATGATTTTTCCCTTGAATCAATATATATATATATATATATATATATATATATATATATATATTATATATATAATCATTCTTAATTTTCACTAATTTAATATTATTATTATTGAATTTACGTTTTACATTTGTTTATTATTCTATTATTTATTTATTATTTTTGAAGTATAATTATTAATTCTTCATCTCTTATTGCTTATTTTTTATTCAAAAAACTATGATTTTATTTATCTATTTTTTATTTTTTTTTAAATTTGTTTTTTTTTTAAATTTGTTTGATTCGTAATTATTCATTCTTATTGCTTTTTTTTTAATATTATTATTTATTTAATTTACTTTTTAATTTTTTAATTTTTTGTATTTTTTGAAAATCTGTGATTCTTAATTATTCATTCTTAATACTTATTTACTTATTCAATATTTAATTTAATTTAATTTATTTATTTATTTATTTTAGGTTGTTTTTAAAACATTTGTAACTTCTTTGACTTTATAACATTTAATTTTTATTTAATCAATTTTTATTTTTGACTTTCTAATGGACAAATTTATATTTTGAAGCATCTCCACCTATATATATGCTTAATGTTAGATTAGATGCTCCACCTTTTCCATGATGATGAACCACAGTGGAGGGTTCGAAACGTTAGCTCCAATAAATTTGATGTGATTTCTCCGAAAAAAATTCTCTCTAAACATATATAAAAAAAAGGGAAAATTTAAAATACTTTAAATTGAAAAAAATTAAAAACACCAAAACAACAATAATTGCAAAAAAAATAGATTGAAATAAAATCCACAACCATTAAAATTGAATATATATATAAATTGAAAAAAATAAAATATAATAGTAAAAATAAATAAAATTGAAAACATCCCCAATAGGGGTAGAAAATGAGGTAGGCAAGGGGGTCAAGGGGTGAGCCCACTAGCCTACCTCCTCACAATTCATTTAGATGGGGAGTGTCATTCCCTACCTTGCACAAGAAGAAGCACGTGACATCTAATGAGGAATAACAATATGAAGCACCAACTTTCTTATCTCATTCTTACTCGAAGGGAAGGTCTAGTCCTATGTATATGGTATTACCATAAATACCCCCCACCACAATTTTCTGGACCTTGCAGTGTGGGGGGGTCTCCTCATAGAAGTAAAGACATTCCCATGGAAATTTTATAATCAATTTGCATGCTTTGGAACTCGCTAGTCCTCGGTTCTGGGCCTCACGAAGTCTAGGCTATTAGAGAGGTTGCAGTGGTTAATGGTGTCTGGGTATGACAAATATTGAATGATGTATACATAATACCTTTAGAAGGGTGAGGGTTCCTCTTTGGTAGTTGTTGTAACGGCTACAACACCCTCTAAAATTTTGGCCCACATCCAATTTTGGAGCCTCCTTTGAGAGTTTTACTTGATGTCTACACGCACTCGAGTTCACCCCATGAGCTTGTCTGAGTCTTCACACCCACCTTGCTTGATCGTTTGACAGAAAACTTTTTCATGTTAATGTCAATGTCATGCTTGCGACCATGTTCTGGCCATACACAAGGTCTTCACTTCATGTGTACATGTTGTGTTTGATACGTAAACATCCGTCGCGCTCACACACGGAGTCATATACATTGTCGCGTAAGCGTCGTCACAGTCGCCCAACGATCAATCACAAGCGTCATGCTTGTCGCTTACACTGTCGGTCAGTCATGTTAAGCATGTGTTTCTGGATGGTTTGAGTCATCTCGTTGTCAAGTCATGTAAGTTTGTGTTTGCAAATTCGTGTATGCACCTTTTCACTCGCTCACACACTTAGTCGTTTTGCTGAAGTTTTGATGACCGGATTTCCCTCTGACAGTCGGACCTTCACCCCTCTATCAACTCGATCGACTGTCACCCAGAACAACATAGAAGCACCAAACAAGTAATTTCAAGTTGCGCTACCTGCAAGCTGATCAATCAACCTTCCTGCTGGTCAACCAGAGAATTTGACCCGACAGTCACCCCGGGACTGATTCCCCTCAAAAATTGCGCAGAGGTTGAAAATCTTGCCCACTCCATTGATTGAGAAAATTGTGTAGACAGGTCGAACAAACACCGAGTGCCTGTCCTTGTCTCCCTCAGAAAATTGTGCAATTTTTCCAGCTAGCCCACCAGTCAACGAGCCGACTACTCACCCGAAAAACTGCGTAGATTTCATGAGCAAGCCCTTTGCTACCCAATAGTTTGCTCAGCTCAAAAACTGCACATAGGTGATCAACAGGCCAGCCTCCAAGCATCAGTGCAGTTTTTCTCGCTAGAAGCTCACACTAACTGGCTGTCGGTTCCCTCCAAGAATTGTAGTTTTCACTGCCAGGGTCCCAGCAACCAACTTCTAGTTCCCTCCAAGAATTGCACAATTTTGGCTATCAGGCTCTTGTTGCTCGCTCCTTCCAAAAATTGTGCATATTTTGTCTGCCCATCCTTCCCATAGCCCGGATTACTCCTCCCAAAAATTGTGCAGTTTTCTCCTCCAGCTGAGCTAGACCCCGTGGATAGTCATTGTCAATCCAGATTTCCCGTCACCATCTCCCAGTGGCTTCTACGTAGTTTTCACTAGCAGTGCCCAGAGCCTCCATCCCAACTCGAAGCTCACAACCTTGTCTTCTCTCCCGATCACCTACATCTGAAACGATCATACATCATGGTATACTAGGAGGTTTATGGATTTAATGTCATCTCATCATAAGTGACTATAGATACAAGTACACAAACAAACATGGTGCAACGGAAGATGGGATGAACAAAGGAAGTACATGTAGAAGGACATGTTTGCCAACGAATGAAAAAACGATGCATGCAAAGAGATGTGCTCGCGAATGGATGACCATGCAAAGATGTGTTCACGAATGGACGAATGAGCGGATATGCGAGGATGTGCTCACATAAGGACAGACGAACGAACATGCAGTTTCCGCGAACGAACAAGCCTATTAAGCATGTCAATATACAAGTAAGGAGCAACGTGCGAATGGAACATCAAGCGAACCCAACGACCATCGAAGACTCCGCGCACTTTTCCATGCGGAGGTGAATCCATGACACACCATGAGGACATCCATCACCAAGCAACATTGCACCTTGACATGCACACCAACAGCAGCACGAGTGCACCAACACTGTCATATCAAGTCTTGTCATGAGTCATGTCGTTCACATCTCTACTGTCGGCCATACTATCAACCAATGTAACGTGGAAGTCCAAGAGACACACTTGTAATATGAAGAGTCATGTAAAGTTGAAGGTTCATGGAAGTCAAACAATCATGAGAGAAGTCGAACAGCCACAGGGGTCAGTTTCACCCTTGGCTATAAATACCCCCTCATTTGTACATGCAAAGGACTTTTCACCTCGACTCCTCCCATATAGCCTTGAGAGTCTATAATCTTTTCTTTGAGGAGTAAGTAGTGGCTCCAATGCCCCACCCACGGGGTTAGTGATGTATAGTGTCAGAAGCCTGCTAATAGCCCAACATGTTTTCAAACATGTGTTTTAATTGTTGTAAGACTAATCTTGAACACTCATAATACATGTTTCTTTAACCTATGTTTAACACTTTAACTCATTCATTTGTTGTAATACATATATATTAATGAAAATGTGTTGTATGAGATGTTAACGTTTTCCTGCCCGTGTTGCTTACCTCCCCGAACATCAGACAGACCTTTCACGTAAACCTTCCATAACGATTGTCGCACTCGCGCGGACTCCTCCGTTGTGTTTTGTACATGTTATATTTCCTTGTGTGTTGTGACTGCTGCATCCATGTGGACTACTCCTCCAGAAGTTGTGTACATCCTGTTGTGTTGTGTGTTCCTAACAGAATTGGGGCTTCCTCCCATCCGACTTGGGACTCACTGCCACCCTCTCCCACTACGGTGAAAGAACCATTGACACAAGTAGCATTAGCAATCACCAGGCACGCGAACCTCACTACTCGAAGACAAAGCAGACCACTCTCCTATGCTGACAAGCAAGAATTGAGGCAAATCTTTAAGATAATGGCAACTAGGCCATCATACCGGATGGGACTCCCACACCAAACGGTGTGAGGTCTAGTTGGGACTTCATACCAAGGTGATCCCCTGAATGTTGGTGGGTCCAGCACCGTCAACAGTAGCATAATTCAAGTAAATCAGTGGTGTCCTCCTAACCTTACTTTTATATCGAGACTAGACATTGAGACATTGGCTCCCCTTCTACATTTGGAGTGGATAGCAACT
This sequence comes from Pinus taeda, assembly GCA_000404065.3. Lineage (NCBI taxonomy): Eukaryota > Viridiplantae > Streptophyta > Pinopsida > Pinales > Pinaceae > Pinus > Pinus taeda. The sequence goes on from APFE031441050.1 coordinate 38,506, forward strand.
TAGACAGCCTTACTGGTTGTAAAAAATGTGTCTATTTGTCTACATTATAACTTTTCTTAAGTTTATTATATGATTTTTAGTTCATTCCTAGGGCCAATCCTTGTTGGCAGTCTTTGGAAATTCTTCATGGGGAATATGTCTCATATTTTGTCCTTACATCCAACATGTTAGCCCTCTTTTGTTTCGGTGTCCCCTAGTGGTGGTCCATTTTGTTGGTTTTTCCTATTTGGGATGTTCCTTCCCCTTTTTTTTAGACTCTCAACACTCTATTTTCACCTTGATTTCTCCTTTTGCAAAGTTTGGTGCCAAACATCTGGTCTCTATTCTTATTCCCTCTTGGTCATCATGCCTTAGCAATGCATGCATGGTCATTGAGGAGGGGGTGTTCTATGCCCTCGGGGTAGACCATGAGCCTAGGCCCAAGCAAAAGTGGCTGCAACAATATACGATTTGGCCTCTCCTTTAGAAATTTGGTCTGAAATTCATCATCTAGAATTTCTATCTATTGTTGAGCATAAAGACTTCTCATATTCCAATATTGTTGATGAGGTTTCCCAATAGTTTCTTGAACCTAGTAATACTAGGAGAATATGGAAGCAATACCTCAATTCTATAATATTCCATTGGAAATTTAAAATAATCTCGAGTCGAATTCTGAAAGAAAAACAGGAGGAATAGTACAACATATTTGCAGCCTTGGAGGATATCAAACGTGCTCAACAAAATCAACACTTATGTTTGGAGTGTTTGGATGCAAGGATAACTCACATGGAGAAACACAGCCCCCTAGGGATCTAGTTCCAAAAAAAATTCTTTAGTGACTTCATTTAAATGGTTCTCTTGCTATGTACTTTTGTAATGGGTTGCTTAATAAATTTGTTTTAGATAAGACTATTTATTTTTAGGTGAAGTTAATTTTTGTTTAAACTTTATCACAAATAAGCAATCAATATCTCTCGTTTCCCAAGTGGAAAATTAAGATCACCTACAATTAGCTCACTTCAACCATAAATATTTATTTAATATAATAATGTTTTTTGATTTTCACAAACAATACAAATTAATTAACAAAAATATTTAAAAGAAAAAATAACCAAAATTGAAAAAATTAAAAAATATATAATAAAAAATTAGATAAACCCACACATCAAAAATTCAGAGAAAACATAAAAATAAAAAAATAAAAAATTTGAACTTTCCCTTCCCCTAAACATGACCTTAGAAACCCACGCAATAGCTAGTCCTATTGCATGGCATCCATGCGACATGCTTTGGTGTAGTGTGGGTTGAGGCCTAGGCAAATGTAGGCCGCTTTCACAACAAACTTTTATTTCCACATGGAAGGCCTATTTGTCACATGGGTTGCAAGGGGCAACAACCATGTATTTTGTAGGCTTTCCCTTTTTTATGTTTTTACTTTTCAATTTATGTTTTTTCGTTAAATCTTATTTATAATTTTTTTTTTTTATTTACATTTTTAAATTTAAATTTTATTTTTAGTTTTTAAAATATTATATATTAATTTATTTATTTCGAAATTTTATTAAAGTATTTTAGTTTTTTTGTCAAGTGGTTTGAGTTCCTTAAAGATCACATCGCGTTTATGTTTTAATTTAGGTTTGAGAAACCGCGAGTTCACACGCTTGAGAAACCGACATAGGGGCATTTAAGCTGTCAAAATCACCTGGGGATCGCACTCGGCCTAGGCCACACCAACCCTTAAAGTGACTAGATTTTTTCGGTAGTTTGAATCGATGACCTTTTAAATTTAATTTTCATATTTTTCTTTTAATTATGTATTTGATTTATTTATTAATATGTGCATTTATTTATTTATATTTTTTATTTTTTGGTATTTTTTTTTTGTTAGTTTTCTAAAGTTTTTTATGATTTTTTTCTTTAATTAAAAAGTTGTTTTTCCCTCTTTTTTTATCTTTTAATTTAATTCTAGAAAAACTTTTATGTTTCTTTTTTTTTTTTTAGTTTTAATGTTAATTACTAAAAATAATAATAATGAAGGAAAAATAAATCATTCTAAACTTTTTTGTACTGTTTATAATGTCAATTAATTCATTATTTTAAATCCCAAAATAAATAAAAATAAAATAAACTTGAAAAATGATTATAAAACCAACATTTAAAATAAAAAGCTTAAAAAAAAAGTAGACAAACACTTAAAAACCAAAAAAAAAGAAAGCAAACTTCAAAAACACTTGGAAAAAAGAACATTTCAAAAAACAAAAAGAGAAAAAAATACACAATTGAAAAATGATAAGGAATCTACATCTGAAAAAAAAAAAACAGTAGATTTTCTAGAGTAGATAATTCATAGATTAGAAGATTTAAAAGGTCAAAAAAGTGCCTTCAAAAAGAAAAGGATGATGTTGCATCACCAATGTTTAAACAAGCACAAATCTAGCATTAAATGCAACCTGTTAAAGATTGAAAACTTTGTGAAATACTCTTTAAGTTGGTAATTTTATGAGAGATGGATAAGTATGTCCACATTCTGTAAGAAATCTACAGCCATTCTAAATTTTCTAAAGAATCTCAAAAATCAAAATATATAAGTCCAGGAATACCTCCAGCCATTGATGCTCTTGCTGCACAGTCCACTTGGTTCTTCACCTCAACAGCACTCCAACTTCAATCCAAGCAAAATAAAAATCACAGAAAATCTGAAGGCACTTCCAAGCTATGCTCTCTCAGCTAGATGGTGTAAACAACTGAAGGGATTGAGATGCTAGCTTGGGGACCAAACAGATGAATTTATAGCCAAGCTTCCATCAAGCTTCTAATGGCTATGTGTCAGTTGTTCCACAGATCAAGGTAGAGAACTCCAGATGGAGTAATGGACCACTTCAGAAACTCCAACCAGAAAATTAATTAACTGCAGTTGATTTCCTTAAT